>SJJU01001822.1:0-60791 GCA_012932125.1 Conopomorpha cramerella | reverse complement strand
CCCCCCCCCCCCCCCCCCCCATTATCAAATCAGGGAATTAAATTGGGGGAGGCTCTCATCTAGCAGTGGACGTTATGTTTATGATTATAAGAAGCTAAACGTCTGTAATGCCCAAAAGGCGGGGAATAGGACCTTAGCATAATAAGGAGTAAAGAATATCAATACGGGCCTTCAAGTACAAGTTGCTTGCTCATAGCCTAAATAAATATAAATTTACTCGTATTTGAACTTTGGTACCTCTTCTACCTTTAATGTACCACTGCAACGTCGTTATTAACAAACTGTCAAAAAAATTACTCTTCGTAACTTCAAATAATTATCAGTGAAGAGTCGCGACTGAAATAGTCGAAGCGTGCCACAAATAACAGGTAAACAATTTTACAGAGAGCCTGTATGAACGTTATATTTTTGAGTTTTAGTTTTAAAAACCATGCGATTTTTCTTTTTCATAACACTGTATTGTGTATATTAATACTTTATTATTTTAACGGAGACCTGTCACTGCCTCTGTAGGCTCTCTTGTCTACCTTGCATACCCGGGCTCTTTGTTAAATTATTGAAGTACTTGCAGTCGAACTATAGCCTACAATTATTTTCAATCAATGTAATTTTATAATTTGTTGCCACACCCTAACAGGGTTTGTTCTTAGATTTAAGACTTAAGCAATAAATAAATACTGAATACTGAATCAATTAATTCCTATTTGGTAGCAAAAAATAATGTAGATGAGTTACATTAGCCTATCATAGTAACCAACCGCATAACCACAAAAACTATTAAAATAAAATGTTAGAAGCGATATGTCTCTTAACCCATATCTCTAGGAATGTATCAATATCTGATCTCGAATAACCGGATAACTCGTACATCCGTACACTACAGGTCTGCGACTGCCTCATTACGGATGTGATTTATGATAAAGTTCATTCGATAGCTGTATAAAAGGATATCTATTTATGTGCATACTTTGAAACCTGCACGAGGTGACAAGCTCACTAGTTATACAGGGCGATACGGAAATATCATTATTTTTAAGCCGAAGTCTATTACTGCTTCTGCAGCACTCGGCAACAGATAAAAATTGTACGGTCCCGTATAAACTCTACTGTTCCTGCAAAACTAAGCAACAAATAAAATTAGACTCTCCTATAAAAACTACTCTTTCTGCAGAATTCAGCAGCAAATAAATTAGATTCTACCATACAAACTCTACTGCTTCTGCAGAATTCAGCAAAAAATAAAAATTCGTCTCTTCTGTATGGAAGAACTCCTGTCTGAACTCCATTAACTGATTGTGTTTTTTTTTCGTTTTGGGGCATTGACATATACTAAAATGAACTCTAACTGAAGTAGGGTCTACAGAAACAGTAGGCTCCGGCTTTTGAGGACACACCCCACCAACGAGATAACAATAAAACTTCTACTGTCCTAAGTTGAGTGTCCACGAAAATGTTAAAAGGGGTCTTTCCAGCTCACCCTGTATAGCTGACAGCCACATTGTCCAAAGTGGGGTACCGTCACGTATAGGTTCACCAGACTTGGTGCAATCTTATGTGAGAACACATGAAGTACGAGGAATGAGGATCTTAAAATGTTCTGTTAACTTGTGAATTAAACTTGGTTATTTCATTTTCATGAGGCGCCACCCAACACCACGTGAGGTTTTACCCGATAAATCTTCACCTGTTCTCGTAACTCCAAAACCGTGTATGACACACAGCGTGAAAGACTTTAGGTGATATATCCAGAGTATAATAGGTACAAACTAGCCCCCTAACACCGATACCCTTTTTATTCGAGTTAGAGAGAGAGAGATAGAGAGATTTTTGTAAAGGTAAAAGTTACCTGGAAACCATCCTCATATTGGTTATGTCCGTAGCGCATGTAGTGTCTGCTGATCATAAAACATAACATTAAAAATCCGATTGATCCGATGTCTGTGGTATTATTTTAGATGCCACTGTCAGAACTGAATCAAATTTAAATGGATCCACACGGGAAGCACCAGCTTTTAAATCAAAACCAGATCACCCATGAAAGAAAGATGACAACAATATTTAAAAAAATGGGCGAATTTAGAACCTCCTCCTGTTGAATCTAGAGGTCAAATAGTAGATCCAATTAATATATCCACTTTTACTTTTAATTCTAAAGGTATTTGTATCCATATTGCACCGAACATATAAAAACCACGTGATAGTGTTCAATCCCTGGTTGATGAACCAACGTTAAACTGCTAAGATGTATGCACATACCTAGCAGAAGGTAAAGGATAATGCATAATATGAGGGCAGTAAAAAGTCGCGCGCACACACGCTCGCTGATTGTAAACATTGTGTGTGTGTGAACCGGGACGTACCTTGACCGTAGCTATAGGTGTGACCAAACTGAGCTACACAGTTTCAAAAGTTAACATGATCTTACTTTGTACGAACTTACTATAGCAGATGAGCGCAATAGACATTGGTTCTGTATCATTTATCGAGGCAACGGGCGTACAACACTATTGTTCTCAACACTGGACCATTGTGCTGTGATTTTTTCCGATCATTCTTACAATATTCAAGGCGAATACCATATCCGATTTTTTGCGGAAACAGCCGGCGAATGTGCGAACTATCGATTTTAGGTAAAATCTTGTACTAAAGTATACAAAACGTTTTCTATTGTTATTCTGCTTCGTGGGATTTCTGGATAGCTAGCAGATAAAATAATTGTCAAATCGTACAATTGTATATGAAAATAGTATTTAATGGCAATTGTTTGAATCAATCGGCAGCTTTTCATAAAGGAAGGATAATCCATACAATTTCACATTATTTTTTCTGCACCTAGTTTCTTTTGTTGAACAAAAGTCTCCCACGATTACTTCAACTCTTTTCCAGTTCGAGCCACCCCATGCCACAAGCACCGTAATTTAAACCCACATGGCCAGTATTGTGCGTCTATCATAGCAATCTGTCATACCGCTTTGCCAGACTAGTATCTAGTTTCTGGCAAAGTGATTAGGTGCTGGGCCTTACAATCAGAAGGTTGTAGCTTCGAGATCTCGTGTACTAGGCGTGTACCAATGAGTCTGTTTTTTTAGAAACTGTGCACACCGCTGCTTGTTCGGTGAAGGAAAACGTCGTGATAAAAGCTTCATTCCACAAGATCTGTGAGTAGTAGTATAACGGCGATAGGCTTATCGCCATTTTAGAACATACAACGTTAAGCTCATAGGCTCACCCCGCATCACTTTTAAAGAAAAAGTTAAATACGCTCGGTGAACTCTGGGCTTTTGCTTAGCAAGCACCTCTGCCTAGTCCACTTTTGGAATAAAAAGCTCCGAGGCTCGCAGTCTCTTGTAATACTTGAAGAATTTCTATTAAAAACTTGTTTAATGTACACTCAAGTTGATAACTTAATAATTAACAATAACTAGGGTCCTCAAATACTGCGATAGTAAAGAAATTTTTGGTAATCAGGGTTCAGTTGAAACTGGATTTGCTTTCATGTTTACTTATATCTTAATAACTAACGTATTTCCCTAACGACCAGTTTGCTTGAAAAAACAATCGAAGAAGCTAATATAGCTAATGACCAAGTACGACAGACAAGTTGGCGACATAACTTAGTTTATTAGTAAACATTTTCGACCGGTACTAAGTCAATTAGCTCCTCACCACATTGTTTACTATGATAACAACATTGAGCAATCGCTTTCTGGAAATTCAAGAGTGATTTCAACAAAAAACGTATCAAAAATATTAGTAATTAGACAATTCCTTATGATTATTACCGGATTTTTATGGAAAATGGGATAGATATTAGATTAAAGTTATTGATTGTTAAGTTAATAGACACTTTACGGTTATAAACATCAAACTAGTAGTAATATTTAATGCAATTAGATATCAATATGCATAATAATTAAACTACTGTTAGCATGGATAATTTTAGTAACTATTCACAAATTTCATTATCAACAGCAACGTGACGTCCACTGCTGGGTGAGAGCCTCCCCCAATGATTTCCATAATCATTTGGGGGAAAATGAATCTCTGGGCAGCGAGACGATTATTGTAGCGATCACAGTGGTGTTGTGGTTTAACTCACAGAGAGCGCTGCTTCCCGTCCTCTGGAGGGTTCCCTCGGTCGCCTCTTACCACCCCCCACGAGTTGGCCTGGGATGGTGATACATGTATTCTATTCGCCGTCACCACACGGCGACGCATTTACACATGTAATCTCCTTTCATAGATGTAACTCCGATCAAGGTAAAATTTACCATAGCGGATACCGTAGATGTTGATATCGTTCAAACTAATTGTACCAAAAGACCAAAAAGCTATTTACAAAATAATCTTTGTCTATCAGAGATAACAATTACTATATAACCTTTAAACTTAACTGTACTGGGTATATTGTATATAATCTCGATCCGCTACTCGGAACACAAGTAAACAAACATACCAGAAAAAATAATATACCATACTGTGATATGATCACGAAGCAACTACATATTATATTGTCACAGCTATATCCGACAGTACCGGAATGAAAACTTAGCTAGAAGGGGGAAGGAAGACATTGTTTCATATTTGCAAGCGTTTTACCGCCTGCTAAGACGTGTAGTGACGGCGAATGGAATTCATGGTGTCACCACCCCAGCCCATCTTTTTCCGTCATGGCGGTCGTAAAAGGCGACCGAGGAAACTCTCCACACGGCGGGCAGCAACGTTCTCTGTTAAACCATTAGACAATTGCGATCGCCAACCCGCCTGCCAAGCATGCCGATTAGTGGCATTTCTCCCAAATTGTTCATGGAAATCATTGGCCCTCGTCCAACAGTGGACATCATGTCTGGTTTTAAGAACTGGTGTGGTCTATTTACTTGACGCTACCTCATAGATAGTAAATCATCTCACATTAAAAAAAATCCGTTGCATAAATAAAATTGGAGAGTAATGTGAAACGTTCACTGAATGAACACAAGTTAATCCATTCATTCATACCAACCCCATCTCATCTCATTCGTTTATTAATGAGATATCGTTATGTATTCTCAATGCATGAATCGCTTTCTGCAAATAAAGAGAATCCTCACACGACAGCTCAAAAGCAAAGTTTATAAAGATCAATCACCTCATGTGCACAGCACAGAAGCGTAGCATCTATCGTTAAGAAAAAAAATCGTACCGAGTAAGTCGTCATCAGATAATCCAAAGAAGCAATCAAAAATTTCGATAAACCATTCAGTGATAAATCGCGGACATTTATTTTAGTTGCGATTGTATCAAAATATTTAAGGAGATCTGTGATAAGTGTCGCTATAATAGGAAAAGATTAGACGAGCACCCTTTGCGGCTTCCGACGCCTGCGCAGCGTACACTAGCTTTTTCAACATCGCAGTTGGAAAATAAACGGTCTCGTAGTGAGATTTTATTCTTATAGACATCTGTTAGAGTAGTCCCTGTCTTGGGGTCTACTTAAATTAGACGAGTGTTAGAAAAGCTTCGCTATTAGGATCTACTTAAGTTGGACAACTGTGATAAAAGCTTCCGTAGTGAAGTCGACATAAGTATTAAGTCGTTCGTTTTAATTTAAGCTTTTTAAAACATAGGATTATTTAATGTGTAAAAATTCGAGCTGGACTAAAAGTCTTTCGCCTACCAGAAGGTTAGAATAAGGATCTCAATGATGACGCTATATTTAGCATACCAGAGTCATATCTTCCAATACACTACATAATAGTACCTAAATATATTCGGAGTGCAACGACATGATGACATGTCAGCAAACCTTAAAATCCCCATTAAAGAGAGTATTTTCGTAGAGCTTCGTTGGCCAAAGCAAATTGTGATCTATCAGTTTTTATGACACTTCGTGTGTCACTAAAACATCAATAAGGCAGTGTTAATTGTAACCACTAGACAATGAAAAGTTTTGGACAGTGAACAGTTTCATCGTTAGGTGCTAGACCAGGCTCTTGGTCGACTGTACATAATGACATGGGTATTGTGTTTTTAAAACGTCAGTTACATCAGTCTCACAGTGCCGATTGTTGGAGATTTGCGAATTAATATTTCTACACGCCAGATACGATAAAATTGGTTTAAGTTAACTCATATCAAATAGCAACCGATATTTTAACCGACTACAAAAAGGAGGTTTTCAATTAGACGGTATTACGTGTTCGTTACCTCAAAACTGTTGACTGGTTGAACCGATTTGTATGACTGTTTTTTATTTGAAAGTTGGTGCTTACCGTTTGGTCCCATTGAAATTGTTTCAGTACACACAATTGCCAAATCTCTTAAAATTTTACTGTTCTTTTTCTTTAAAGTTGAATTCTAGTGTATTGTCATTTCGTGTCACTTGACGTCTCGTTAACTTGTTCGAAAGACAAAACAGATTATGTACGTAAGTTGCACAAAGTATGACGTTTTATATAAGTAAAGGGATAGCAGCAAAAATCTTTAAAGATCTTACTCAAATACGTATCTGTATTTTCACTTAAACCATGTGAAAGTTCAAGCGCTACGGTTTAAATCTAAGCCATACATATGAGCGCTGTACGCGATGCAATATTGAATACACAATACGGAACGCCATTACCGCATCAGATGACTTATAATGTTAAGACGCTTATACTATTTCATGAAATATTACTTGTCTTTTTATTACTTGTGTGGGTTTGTAGGAATTAGTAATTTATAACGAGAAGGCCCGACAAACAGTTGTCCTTCCTTGACTAGAGAGAGCATCTATCGTTAAGAACCGTATGTTTTCAAAACACTTTTCATACAAAAGAAATTTTCGTTATATGTAATAAATAAATCCAACAAAATGATAATTTTCAAATCGGTACAGTCGTTCACGTGATGCTGCGACCAAGGGAAATAGAGACTCAATACGGGATGTCTCAAGACTATTGAACATTTAATGAAGATACATTTTGGTCGTCAAATCATACATTTTAAGGCACCTTTTTCCTTAATTAATAGGTATCTTTCGCCCTCAGATAACGCCAACAAGAAGCTTATTAGTAATTTATTTGTAGAAAAAAATCTAATTTCACCTTCATTTTATCTACTCCCGATGCAGCCACAATGAATCAAATGATCACAAATAATAACAAAATTCGAGCGAATTTGAATGAAAACATACTTCACAGTGACTTATGAAGAGTGATATATGAATTATAAATAGTGAAGTAACTGCCAAAATAGATCTCACTGAAATACGCTAGCTATTCTACGATATCATCTTTGAGTCCTCAAAATTTGCCAGTAATGTGCTGATATTGATATGTATGTATTTACTATTGATATTATGAACAATAACAAAAGAATAGAAGTATGAACACTATTATTCTCAACATTTCCTAAAAAATTAAAACATATCACAAAGCACAAAATTCCGATTCCCTCATCAGACCCTCCAGAAAAGTAAAACGGTAAATTGACCGCGGAAGCTGATAAAAGGGCCGAAGAAATAATATGAATTATTGCACAGTCCATTTACATACACATGCCAAGATTTTCCTATAGTGAAGTAGGTGCCTATTCTAATCATTAAAAAGAAAACCACAACAATATCGAAAGTTGTATTAACACACTTAAAACCCTGCGACATTTCGAAATAAGAGCCACCTAACTTCCAATAAAATAAAATGAAGTGGGTGATTAATCAAATAAGATCTGTACGGATAAGTCGTTTGTAAGTTATTTGGTATTAGAGCAATATTTTTCTTAGTTCGTTGTATGGAACTGCCACTATTTTTGGGTTCTTATGTTGAGAGGCGTAAGGTTGAGAATGCGGGAATGTGTTATGTCTGCCGTAGCCGTCCGTTATCGGTTCGAACGTGTTAATAATGTAATTTCAACAATTTCAGAGATCCGCAGAGAATGCGGGGAATTTTTCCACAACCAACACGACACTGAATATTTTAACCTTTAGAACATAGTCGTGTTTAGATTTTAGAATTTCATGGATAAAAACTTTATAACACTTCCCGGGACACGCAATCAAAGACAATAGAGTTTGTTGTTATCATGTTGAAAGGCAGGACGTGTCCCCGAAAGTATGACCGAAAGAAAATCAATAATGTGACTTTAATATTTTTCTTTATCAAAAATTTGCGATAGAATTGTTTATTTGGGACAAGCTAGTTACTGCCTATCTAAACTCCTCCAGGCAAGAACTCACTCATATAGACAGGCTAGATATACACATCGCCATGTTTGATACAAAACATTGATAGGTCACTTCTAGTGTCTGTAAGGTCTTCGGCATTATCCGTTGTATTCATAAAAAGAAGAAGAGAACTTAGACCTGTTTATCCTCTTCTTCTGTCAATCTTCACCAGCAGTGCACTAGTTCCATTCTAGCTTTATGCGTAATAAGTGTTTAAGTGCGACAAATATCAATAAGATCTCTCAGTAATATTATTATTAGAAGAAGTACAGCTATTCGTAGGGCTCTTAATTTTGTCTTCGGTACAGGCACAGTGGGAGTATTTCGAATATGTGACTCAACAGTCAGTTCTCTGTCTACCCAGATTCTAATTATGAGAAATTATTATAATGGTTATTTAAAAAAAACATTAACAAAATTTATTTTGGGCCTAAACCATGTTTTTCAAATTAAAAAAAACTCTTTTGCGGAACCCAATTCGTTAACTGAACCCGACAGTATTTTCATAATAAAAACGACGACTAGAAATCCGTTACCAGAAGTGTATTATCTCATACAACACACGGCATTTAGTTTGACATCAATAAATATTGTAACATTTTAAAATAGACGGTCAAGAGGTCCCGGACACCGAGTTTCTTTATTATCAACTTACTGCTCTTACTATATTTATGTGTGTTGTGTTTTCATACATTTGTACCTTACATATTTATAAATGTTTAATAAGGAAACGGCATTCCAAGCGACGATTCTCGACGATGTCATAAACTAGTTGTGCCCGCGACATCGTTCATGTAAAATTCTATTGGAATAATAGATTGGTCGCAATAGAATGCTACTAATATTATAAATGTGAATGTAAGTTTGTTATGTTTGCACGCAAAACAGTTGAATATCTTTTTACGAATTCGGGATGAAATCGCATTGAATTCCGTCAAATGGTTCTTGTTTGAAGCCGGCAGACACGCTTCGCAGTTTTACTGTAGATAGTATATGCTTATACGCTTAGTTCAGCGCTGGAAGAATACAGGCTGATAATGATGATGCTATGGATAATTTAAGAATATACAAAATCCATTTCGATTAACGGTTAACTTGCTTCAACCACCATAAACCAGGTGAGACCATATTTTATTGTAGATAAGAATTAAAAATGTACCTATTTGTTAATAATAAAAAATAATTACAAATTGTAGTATACCTACGGGTTACAATGGTCCACGCACTATGCTGAGCATGTGTAATTCTTATAAATGTATGTTTATTATTATTCTTATTAATACAGTAGTAGCGTGGAGTACACGGATAAATATAATAAAAATATTAAATACTTTGAGACACTTTTAGGATATTTTGGTCTGAAAATAGTCACATTCAGAGAATTGTTCTTGTAAACACGTGAGAACGGATCGGATCTGGACATATTCAGTAATGACATTATTTTATTCAAACTAAAACACATATTTTCTTATTAGACTGATAAATATTTAGAGAACCTGCTATTTTTTTTTTCTCTAAACAAATTGATATCCTTGCGACACGTATTCATAAAACTTATATACATATCAAATACTAAATCAACGGCTCAAATCTGAATAAATAAATCAGGCTAAGTAAATTAAGACGTTGTTGTTGTATCAGACTTTTGAGACAGAGAGAAACTAAAATCTCGATACAGTCTGTTCCACGTATTAAGTATGACAAGGAACCTATGTAAACATTATCTTTAACAAGTGTGCTCCATAGTAGACCACATCGCTGCTTAACATCAGGCAGGATGGTGGTCAAACGCTTGTTCATAGTGATTAAAAATAAAAAAAAACCTTTTCATGATCTTGGATAAACCTGTGCAACATTATTACTCACATACCGTATACTGTACAGAAGGCAAACGTACCAAGCTTCCTCAACTAAAAATAATAGTAATATGAGATAAATAATGTCGAATGTACACAAAAACATTTATGTTCAAGTTAAATGTTATAAGCAATGGGCTTTACTAGTATTCAATAAAAAATAATTTCTAAACCAAGAAGTCTCTCGCAAGATTTTTCGTGGGCGAAAACAGCGATTTCGATTGACGGAGTTACTTCACCGTTACGAAACAAATATCTTTCTATCAACCCTAATAGATGAGAAGCGCAGTTCGTTTAAAAAATGTGACGTCACAGATTGTAATGTCCAACCCTTAGCCCGTTATTCCGTAAAAAAAAAACTAACTGGCCGGCGGCAGTTAGACCCATAAAAGTTGGACGAAAACGGGACGAGTTGTAAAATGGAACAGCAGTTTTACACTGTAATAAAACTATCGCTCGCAATTGCGCATTTTTTTGTTTTTTTTTTTTGTAAAAAGAAAATTTCTTTTTGCACATTTTTATTAGTGGATCGGCACCTTTTGCACTGACCTTAGAATGTTTTACCGTAATTTTGCAAACATCCCGCTAAGTGTGCTCCGTTTTTGGTGTTTTTTTTTTTAAAGTTTGCTTCTCTTTCTTTTTCGTGATTGGGAATGAAGGCTTGTAAAAACCTCATTAAAGGGGCGTCGGATGTTGCCTGAGGGATAAAGGAGACTTTGAGCATTTGAAAAAAGATCATAAGCACAGGGAATGATTGTACAACATTTTGTAACAATAGATTTCTTTAGCTACTTGGGATATACCCAGAGTATCCGATAATTACGAATCTAATTAATTATGGAATTGCTCATTTATTTTTTACTTTTTTGTTTTAGCACCAGCAGTACTTCGAAAGCTATACTAGGCGCGTTCTCTTTTTCAGATTCTGTATAGTACGCTACGCAGTGTTCTTAGCACAACAAATGTGTGTGAACTTTATAGCGACGTTGGAGTAAATACGCTTAGTGAACTGGAAGCGATGAGCCTCTTTATCGCGAAGCAGGCCTACCCTGCGTAAAAAGCCGTGAATGACTTTGTTTATAAGAAAATAAGACGTCAATTATAGGCGAATAGCACGACATTGGATACGACAAATTTATTTTCTTAACATGGCATATTGTAATTTTCTTACAGCGTGACAATTTAACATAATAGACTAAGTAGACAAACCAAAATTTCATCTGCGTATTTCCCAATTGCAGTTTTATTAACGATCCCTGATTTTTTTTAAATATAATAAGGATTTCACCCGGTTCTAATGTAGCAGCTTCCCAAAGGCTTTTTCACATTAATTCAGTAGTTTAGAAGCCTATCTAAAACACAATCAAATCTTTTTTCTCCAAACTTAAAATCAGCATACTCGTAAATACTTCAACGTAGCTTATTTCTTTTTGGAAACTTACTTATTGGTAATTATAAGAATTAATTACACTTGTTAATTTTGTGATTTTTTGACTTGTTATTTTTACTTTTAATCACTCTATTCTCCTTTGGTTAAAAAATATTTTTATCATATTGACATACATTATACTTCCAAGTAGTTTCACTAACTCCTCGGAATGTAATAACTTAAATGGGTTTATTTATTAGTTCAGCCAACTTAATAAATATTACTGACATCAATAAACAAAATCAGAATAAATCTTTCCACATATTGCGACGTATCAAAAGAAGTTACGCTACATCCAATAAACTCAATTCGTATTAAAAATAGTAATTGCGCGCTAACCTTTCAAGTTCCATAAATCGAGTATGCATTTAATAAGAGAGACCGTCCGTCCGTGGCAAAGTTCACGTTCCCTCCACTATGCCTCCAATCGCACTGGTATCGCACGCGTTAGAGAGAGGGATAGATACACCGGCGACCGAACAAAAGAAAGAGTGGCAAGACATAGAGGTTGCGTTAGAAGTTGGCCCCGCCCACAAGGAACGTAGCACCGGAGTCCACCTTCGATGACATTCGTGCGCGCGCGCCGTCCTGATCGCCCGCGCCGCTCATAATCCGATAAATACTTTTATTTTTCTTTTTTACTCCCTCGTTACGTTTCGTAAACAATATTACCGGCCAGTGCGACAACCTCATTTCTTGACCACGATAAACGCAGTGCAAACAGTAGCGAGAGACAATGAGTGAGCGCCCAAAGCTTTCAGTTTGCGTTTTCAGTTAGCGGGATACTGTAAATTCAGTTTTTCAGTGAAAGTGACAGCGACATTCGGAAAACGATAGTAATTTTAACTGAGGCACCGGACGATAAAGTAGTCCGTGGATTTTTCGGTATTTCATTGACCTTATTATTAGGACCTGTGTGTGTGAATGTGCGACCAAGGAGTTTTCAGTTCGCTCGTCTGAATTCGAAACCAAAGAACTCAAGGTAAGATTTTCATATGATTATTTTTGTATCTTTATTATGTTCTAGACGTTTTTGAGCATTCTAGGTACAGGTACAACATAAAGTTTTAATTAGCTAAAAATGTGAAGTTAACTTTAAGATACAAAATCTATTAGATATTAGATTAATTAACTTTATTAGAAATTAGATTAAGTGTTTAAACACTTCAATAGTACAACTTAGGGACATTATTATATTTTATGAGATAAACTGGGTATGTATTAGTAAGAGTGTAATAGAAGGAAACTTCAGTAAGCGCTTGGAAAAGACATCAACGGGCGCGCTGAACTTATACGCAACAAATGTCTAGGTAACTAATTGAATTCTATTTTTAGTAACTTTCATGAAATTTACAATTTAACAAAACTTGTTTTAAATTCGAATTTGTACCTTATTAAAACCTCTTAATTAAAATTGCAGTATTTATACATCTAAGTAAAAAAATATTCTACTACTAATATAATAAAAGTATAAACCTTAGTAACATTATAAGTTTACTAATGTTTAAAACAACGTTATTACGTACTAAACATGCTAAATGAGCTAGTAATTTGACATGTAAGGTACCGAAGTAAAAAACAGTTATATTGGACGTAAACTCCGCTAATGAGTGCTAGTCCAATACACTGTTAAGTACCCTGCAAATTACAAAGTACATTTTATATCAATTTGTAAGTAAACAAGTGTGACATTGGTAACGATGGCTTGAATTATTAACATTTTTGCTAAAAACTGTACTTGTAAATATGTACAAATTGAACAATATGTATGTAAATTGGTGAATTGGCGATAAATTAATACAATAAAAAAGTAATCCACGTGCTCTATCATTTACGTACACCTATTATCAATTTGTTTTATAAAATAAATATACTGATAATTATTTTAGATAAAGAAGAAGTCGTAAATTCTTTACCCGCCGGTTTTTGCACTGTTGTATATACTAAACATTATAATAACTTTCTCATTGGTAAGTTTAATTAAATGTCTTCTAATTAATAATTTACTTTTATACTAACTACTTAAGGTGGTATAATTGACTAATGTATAAAAAAGTAATACAAAATACGTATTACATTACTTTTTGATTTATAATGACAAAACATATAAAAAATATCTAAAATACCTCAAAGAAATCATGTTTAACGTGCATTTTAATGCCAAATGCCAAATGTCTATATTATAAGATACCGTGTAGGAAATTACTCGTAACTTTGATCTTGCCTTATTATGTTAGTACTCCGTGTGATAATGTTATTTTTAATAAGCTAATTAAAGTTCCCAAACCCAACTTCAAACGTGACAGGCTCTCCGCCGGTATAGGGTTTACTTTTTCTACCTAGGGACCTAAAATACCCGAATTCAACATACGTCTTCCAAATGTAAGTAGAGTTAACCGGCATCTGATCTACAATAAAACTGCTCTCCGATTCTTCATATCTTAATGTATGAATCCCTGAATACTTTATAAAATTATTTACCAAACGAAAGACTATACGAAGAATATACATATCCAAAAATACCCAAAAGAAGTAAAACAAGGGAACTTTTAAGTCAAATCAAAGGGAAATGTTATTAAAATATATATGAAGATAATATTCCTATGTACCTAAAATATACAAAAAAAAATATATTTTATTTCAAAGTTAAGAGTAACGTATATTTTTATGAAGATAACAAATTCCGTTAACAGATCATTTCTGAAGGAAAATTTACAAATTTTTGTTCGAAAAAGAAACTGATAAGTAGGAATAAATTCATGCAATGTTTTTTAAAGTACACAAGAAATAGCCCTAGAAAACAGTTTTTATACATCGCCATCATTGTAGGAATTTGTAAAGGAATAATAACTAAAATAAAAATAAAGTGATTTATCAATCACGAGGCGTTAACAGATAATTAAATTTTAATCTCCCTGGTTGCCTCCAAAGAACAAAAAATTAGACCGTTAGAGACCTTAGGAACTTAAGACATACAAAGAATATGAGTTTCTTTTGCATATTCATCAAAACTCGCATATTTTCCGTGTAAAATAGGGTAATATTTTATCGATATTATCCTTCACATTATTCTTGGATTTCCGCGAACACACTTAATAATTTTGTTTATTTTATTTTTTCTTGCACCGTGTCAATGCTGTATTGGCAATTTGTAATTGGTATAGAGTGTTAAGGAAAAATATCGCGTTACATATACCAATATAGATGATTTACGAGACCAATGTATATTACCTCATATTATACCATATATATAAATAATGTTAAATAAGTTTTTTAATTGATCATGAATATATTTGCGATTAGCATCATGCGAGAATGGAGTTCCTTGGTCGATGCAAATTATTTTTTAGGCGGTGCATATATAATTATTTTTACGTACGATTACCTAAGGAAATGAAATGAAACCCTATGATGAACCCTAAATTCATGTCAATAGACGAGAAGGTATTTTTTTTTCTTTGCCTCATTATGAAAGCTTCACCTTAATGTCAATTTAGTTTCACCTGAAGTGTCAGCAAATGTGATATTCCATTTTTTTACCGAATGTACATAAAATGACATACTTGCAAAAACATCCCCGATCTCTTACAATGGTAAAGATCAAATAAAAGAAGAAGGTGGAAAGAGATAATACTTTCCACCGAATTATGGCCTACACAAAATCCTATTATAATGTGTTCACAATCAATGATTACCTGTACTTCGTTTCAAACACAATGCCTAGTGCTCAGTCCAAAGATAGCTAGTTATTTTATATTGATCTACGGAATCTGAATAAAAAAACATCCGAACACAGAAAATTGATTTACAATTCAAAGTATTAACTTTAAATTGATTAATACGCGATGCAGCCAAAAATATATCTCTGACCAGATTCTAGATTGGAAACGCGATATCTACTTAATATCGCATTCATTAGCATTTGTAGCAGTAGGTCGATGTTTTTAGACAAATTCCATTATTTATAGACCGAACGGAAATTTGTATTGAAAATTATTTTTCTACATGCGAAGTCGCATTCTATTTATTAACGTTCTGTTCCGCCCCCGCCGATGTGAGAAAATAAAGTATCAGTACGTCGTAAATATACAAATAAATACCTATCTATAATTTGACTAAGGAAATATTCCACATTGACCTCTTAATGAAATGGGTATTTCATTACATATAGGTATTGTATAAGAAAATGAGCAATATTACAAATTATAAATTAATTATGACTTGTAGTGTTCAAAACATGCCGCAATGTCCTTTAATGTTTCAAAAATAAAAAATGGTCCCACCCTCTAGAAAATTTGAACGCGAAGTACTTAACAAAAAATCAGTACACCCTTCGCTGATAAAAAGGTAACTGCGCGAACACATACTCGGCGTTGATCCTACCGGAATAAACGATAACTCCAATGACACCAATACCGAAAACCTATCGAACAATTGTCTATTATGCATTATGTCAGTGAGTTATTTAAAAAAAACTTGATAGACAATAAAAAATGCATAAAATAATAATGCTATAAGCCTGGGAAATGTTCTCACGGCGCAACCAATTAGGTTTTATATTAGGTTTATGGTTGGACAAAGAGACACTGGGGTTTTTTGACTGTGGCGAATGCATGTCCGTGCATTTGCCACTGTTCTCTCGGAGGTAGTACTTACTGGGACTATAAGGTCAGTACTTACTTATATTATTATCAATACTTATTGTTTTACCACGGCACGAGTACAGATAGGTATTGAGAAAAATTGTTTGAGTATTTTGTGTTTCGATTAATTTATTATTTTATTTAGGTATAAGTTCGGTAGATGTCATTGAAATCATTAGGGAGTCAAGGTGGTGAGCCTATCAACGCAATGAAGAAGTAATTAATAATTTGCGATCGGAAATCTATATTCGAATTCACGGTTTATTCAATTTCGCCTATTCTAATCGTCACTGTTACATTTGAGTGGGTATTACAAAAGGTAAGTAAGTATTTCGACACTTCACAATTACAAATTCGTATTCAGTTTCAAATATCTTACGCGCGCACAGATATAAAACTTTCTAGAAATCTGCACTATATTTTAATATAGAATTATAAATCGGCAAGTCACATATCAAATCGGTTTTACGATGAAAATATTCCATTGTTTCTAAAATACACACTCAACAAAATCATAATGCATTAATTCTCCGTTCTACATTTCGTACTTTTACTTCGAAAGGTAATGTTTTAACAAATATTAAGAGTCACTGCGTTGAAACTTTTCGTTGTTTTAATTTTTTCAATCGATTAATGAAATATTTTCATGTTCAATGCCTAATTTTAAGAGGTAGTAATAGTACTACATCAACAGTTAGTTGGATTTCCAATGACATAGTTTTTATTTTTTGTATCCAATGAAATTATTTCTAGGCGATGGGCTTAGCCGGTTCGAGACCCTATTTGTTAATCTAAACGGTACACTAAATGTTCTATTAAGCCCGATAATAATATACTTTTCACTACGTATAGTATTACATTGTAGTCCTAAGTAATCCAGCTATAAATTATAACAGATACAATTATTTCTTTTTCAACTCCAGCAAATTACATTCAGTTTATTATTAGAGGCTTAAACGCCAACTTAACTGGACATATTGTAAGCAAAAATAGCCTTTCATATCCTTATTCTACCCTTGTTTAGCATTATGTCAGTACAGTATTAAACAACTTGATAGAAAAAAATATACATAATACCTTAAACCTAGGAACTGTTTAAAATATACACTAAGATGCAGATCTAAGTTAAAGCTAAGCTACTATTAATTATGTCTTCCAATGTTTGGTATGAGTTCCTTGAATTATAAAACGGAATAACTAACTGTAAAACTGTTCTAAAAAAAAGTCACAAATATAGGCCAATCAGAATAAAGATTCAATTGCACTGCACATGATACGTACACACTTTACACGCATCAGTGCTCAGTTCACTATCGTGTGGACCGCGAGAGGCGGCGGCGGCGGCGGCGGGGCGTCCTATGACCTTCTCCAAGAGTTCCCACGTCAGGTAATACGGCCTCTAATGGCAACTATACTATCATAATACGAGAATAAGGGGGTGTTCACACAGCATCACTGTCAATGTGAAGTTCTACGCTCAAGTTGTGACATGACAATTTGCAACGGATCGAATCAACTGTGAGATGAATTCTGTTGCTATTTCAGCGATTGCGTCTACGTGGTTGGTTGGATTATACTTCGCGATTGCTATGTAGGATATTGTTATTTCTCAATACTCGGCCGTCTTGTTTTCTTCTAGTTAAAAATTAAACATTATGTAACACCGATGCAATGAACATCGCACTACCTTTAAGCAAAATTGCTGAATAATATCCCTTCATTCGGTTGCAAACAATGCAAGTCGTAATATCCATAAGATACATTTTAAGAATCCAATCTAGTTACAAAAAATTGAATATTGGTTGACCTTTTTCGGATGCGTCGTACTTCAAAAAAAGTAGCCATATTATGTATTGTAACCTATCACATCAATGTGTGATGCCCTTTATTCTCGGATTGAACCTGACGTCGGCATCGCGTGTGTGATTTACTTTCCGTTTCGAACGACTCTTGCGCACGACACCAACTCCTGTGACACCATTTTTATGATCACACTTAGATTGAAATGTCGGAAACGTAACGCTTAATACGCTTAATAATACCAAAAACGACAAAAAAAACATGTGTCAGTGACGTAAATAATGACAACTGTGTTTCTTTCAATAAACTCGGAGAGTAGAAAATATAATAATAATGTCAAATAAAAAAGTTAGGCTTTATACATAAAACCTGAAGAATTAATGATTTAGAATCGACTGTAACGGGTGGCGGCTTCTTCTTAGCAATTGTCTCTACCTACCCCGCTTTGCGATTAAAAAGGCTTGAGAATTATTTATTTTATTTTTTTCTTTCGCAACGGTGGGATATTACTTTCGTCGGTTATGGTGTAAGCACTTTTGTCCGGAGTCGCCCGTAGAAACGGGATTTTCGCAGGTGACGCCGCTGGATGTCCGCAAGTTAGTGATAAAACTGACATCACACAAGCGAATTAGTCGTTCAGTATAGTTAGGTACGTATTCATAAATAGGTTGATGCACGCAAGTTCACTTGACATTTCAATTAAGTAGATAACTTTATGAGCTGTTCTTAGTCGTATTTGATACAGTGAGCGTCTCGCTAAGCTTTGTTTGAGACCAATCGACGTTGAACGATAATTCGTATGTAGTTGTGTACATTGCTAGCTCAATTCCCGTTTCGAAATGTCGTGGTCAACTCGCCCAGACATGGAGCGAGTTATTAAAATTAAACATGAATCGAGTTGAGATGTTATACTTAAAGTAACATTACGTTTTGTGGCATTTACGTGGTAGTCACGCGAAGCGAGTGTTTAAATTTGTTAAACGATGTTAGGTACCGATTTAACGAACGCACGTATGTACGTGTGTGCTAGTAGTGTGATTAAGTCGTTTCTTCTTTTACTTATGCGTTGAGGATGCGTTTTATTTTTCTATGGATCCAAATCTTCCAAGTGTCTGAGCCCCACAGCTGTAAGCCATCGGTGATGTTTATGTTTAACGTATTTTTTGTATTATTATGTGGAAAATGTATGTATCCTCACTGGTTTTAACGATTTCTTATATTTTTTTAAATGCACTCAGTAAAATAAATGTAAGAGATTCTCAGGTATAATCGGGAACAATTTAACAGTAAATAACGATAAAAATATACACTTGATTTGCAAACGGGATGTGCGAGTCTGAGTCCGGCTATTCGACGTGTACCAATGGGGCTCTCGCCACATTGTGTTGAAACCCGCACACCACAAGGTGTGTGAACACTATAATGGCGATAGGCTTACCCCCTGTCACGTTGAGTTAAATACGCTTAATGGACCGTGGACATTTGCTTGGCAAGTGTCTGTCTACCCCGCTTTGGACGTCAATGCGTCAAGTATGTTTTTTAATGATAAAAAGTAATAACTAGATACCTATAAAATATAACTAGGAAAAGTGAATAGGATGTTCTTGAACAATGCTATTAAGTTATGTTTGAACAAAGTATAGGTTCAACATTAACATAAAACATAGCAGATTCACGATCTAGAGAGATATTTATGAAATTAGACTGCATAAATGTCAGGCGGATTGTCGAGCGTTTATACATGGTGAGCAAAAGTTCACATGCTACGACTTCATCGGGGCTCGTGCTTACGTTCGTGTAGATACAGGGTGATGCGCCACGATATAGTAATATAGAAGTTAGAACAGTTTAGACACTTAATCCAAAACTTAATTTTATGTGGATAGTAAAGTCATCGAAAATATAATGTTTATTGTCTGGTGAAATATTGTAAAATAAAAAACGCGGATGTGCGGTATTCGTATAATTGTTTCGTAGACCAACATATTACCTATATTTAAAAATAATTATACCAAGTCGAGTGACCTAAGCTATTTATTAGATACCCAAGTATTTAATATAAGTAAGTATTGAAATAAGTAAAGTAACGTACACAATGGATTCAAGTAAATTAGACTCATCAAGCCACGTCCGAAGCGTAAGTAGTTTGAACTAATGACTCACAGTAATCATTCTTTGCGACTCACAATAACACATAAAAGCTAAATGTAGGTATTCAACTATTCATTAATAAACTCTGTTTCTGAACGCCCCGCGATATCATCCGTGTGTTTTTACACCTTCAGCTTAAATTAAAGCCCTTTACCAATAAACGCGCTGTCACTTATACAATGGTTATTACAGGTCTGCTGAAACGGGTATTCCTTATTTGACATACAACTAATAAGTTGATATTTGTATATCTTCGGAATAGTTCTAGCACAGTATACTAAGGTAGGTAGTATAGTAAGGCCGTTGTAGTTTTAGAAATCAAAATATGCCTTTTGTCACTCTTAGATTAGCTTCCAAATGCAGAAATATATTTTCTAATCGGTAGTTTTCATGCCTTCAAATTCATACAAAAAACAAATCTTTTGTAGTGGACACTTCTGTTTGTTCTTAAGTCAGTGTGCTGTGTAGTCAGTCACGAATAAAGCAGCTCTGGCACATCCTTATGCGGTGGTCTGGTTGTGGCCAAGGTTCACTGATGCAATAAAAGTTCAATAACTGTTAGTTAATAAATTCCGTAAAATTTTCACACTGAAAGTTTTTAGACCTGGCCTATATGCACGGGCTAAAAACAATATTTAGCCCTTAATATCAAACATTTTGGAAGTGCAAAAATGTTGGTTTTTTCATCTGTATTTTGTTTTTTTTTAATATATCGGCAATAATAAAACTTGAAATCTCACGTGACGATGAATTTTAAGCCATATTCCATGTGATCAAAAAGTTATATAAATTCATATTACAAAGTATTACTTCTTTATACCTAGATTCCGAATTCTATACTATAAATAAACCAAAGCTTTACTCCTACGAACTACATGCGCTATTGGAACAGTCTAGGTTTCGGAACACATCTAATCATAGTTGTTCACACGCCCCGAAGTGTCAGTTGTCTAATTTTAATTGCCAAAAAAAAACACGGTACCGTCACCGCCTCCGTCACACCACCGCCTTCGCCACGCCGCCGCCTCCGCCACCCCTCAGCCGCTACCAAAGCGATAGGTAGGTACAGTATTTAATTTGTCAATGTTTCATTTACTTGAGTGACGTTTTTAGGGTCCAATTGAAAAAGGTAAAACAGTATGGGCGTTTCAATGCCGTATTGAAATGACATAAAACAGCAACAGTCATTTAAATGATTCGTAAGTTATATGGTGCATAGAAATGAATAGGATCTGTTTATCGCTTATTTTTAACGTTACTGTCCATTTCTAAATTTTAATATCCCAATGCGATATCTTTGCAAACTGCAAATTTTAACATCATTTCTACTTACTTAAATTAGGGATTAGGAAACAATAAATAATTTTACCAAGTAATGTCTACGGAACCCTCTTAAAAACATAAAGATACGTACTTGTCTTACACATTGATATGGAAAGTAGTGACCCAACAGGTGATTTATGCTTATAGATTTCTAGAATGACTTCTTAGCCGGCCAATCTTTAATTTGCCGTATTCTTATAATAACACGCTTAAAATATATATCTATAGAGACGATAGTGAGAACAAAAAAAAATATTAAGTACAATTAGTCGGTTTCTTATTTTCACCTTTCATCGAGGTGTGAGTTATTTATTGTTACAAATATACGAGTCATGATTATGCTAGGCTCAACAGACGCTAAGCTAACATCTGTAAGATTCGTTTTTAAAAATAGAATTTGTCGGGCGGGCGCGCTTTTGTCTGTCAGTTTTGGCGTTTGTCATTTTTCTCGGATTTAATTCGAATTTCAAACAGGTTCAAATATGAAAATAAAAGTAAGCGCAAGACTTAAACCTTCAAGTACTGTGTAGTTTCTATGCACTTAGACGTGACGATATTCCCAATCACATACTTTTTGTCTATACCTCATAATGTATTTAAAAAAAAAAGTTAAGTAACATCAATAACAAGAAGTCATTGCTAAGATATAAAAATATCAATAACAAGTAATATATTAATTAAATTGCTTTATTAACTAGTAAATTATGGCGTAAAACATCTCCACTTGTACATACTTGCAGGTGAATGTGACATGAAAAAAAATTATTACATATGCCTTGTAAAATTGTAAGCGTCATCACAACTTTGTAATTTATATTTATTACTTTGTGAGCTACAGTTATTCAGCATTCCCCCTCAATGTGAGCTCAGTATGAATTAATCAAAGTTTATCTAGACATGACCGTAAGCATTCACGCGAACGTAGTGCTCAAAATAAGCCGCGAGGTATAATAAGTCCGGCCATTTTGATTTATTACCTTTTTAATTAAAAAAAAATTACTAGTCGCGATATAAAACTTTTCAAACAGCCAGCTATAAATGACTAATTACTTGTTTAGTAGTCGGAACTGGAGCTGCAATTGGACGGCTGTAATTGCAAGTCAATTTTGTATTTTAGTTAATCGAAACTTGTGGTAAGTAGTATTCTATAAAAAAAATACGTCGCATACGTCCGGCACCAAAAAAATGCGTTCATATTATTATCTTAATAAAGAAAACAACTAAGTAACTTTTTCATTTATGTTTTGAATTTGGAACACTTTCGGGGGCCACGCTCCAATACTTTTTTCATGGTACTCGTGCACCGTACATTATTTTTCTTTAATTTTTCACGTGCACAAAGTATCTGACATGCCAGCAAGCAAGGAGGTGTGGCATGCCCCAGTGCGGTGACGTCACACACCGTGCACTACACCAATTAGGCAAGATCAAGGCCGCTACCTCCCGAGCCGCTTGTGGGAACTGGGCCGTGACGGGTTCTTTTTTTTTCACTTTTATTTCTTTCACGCTAGGGCGCGTGCACGTGCGTTTATTTGTAAACTTATATTATGAATGAGTTTACATGATGTTGCGTGTAACTATTTGTATTGTTTATGTAACACTTTAGCGAGCTGATTCCGGAGTATTAGTAAAAAAAACATTATGAATGGAAAAATCTATTTTGGGAACAAGTTATTGATATACCCAAAAATTTACTCACACCTGTGAGTGAAACATACTTATGCAAATAGGTACCAAATATGAGAAACTAGCGAACACCTAGCCCAACAAAAAGCTGAGTCGGTATGTGGTAAGGATTACTATATCCTAATAATATAATAACCACGAATGTCCCTTACATCATCTATAGACTTAACTTTTATATTTATTGTTGTACTTTCTGACATATAAAAAGCACCAAATGCCGTCGAACTTGAAGAAATTAATAACTTTATCTAGAATAGATGATTATTTCATCTCGTACTTCGTCTCTATGATCAAGTGTTTTCACTTACTTTTACTAACTTAGGAATAATAACTAACACACACATTCAAATTCTACGTAGACATTGCTTCAATACCACACGTAGCATCACGACGCTTCTATTACCATACCCTAGAAATTGAGTGTTAAGTAGAAAAATCTCAATCGACACGAATTAATAGTACAAACAAACGCTTAGCGTCTTACTTGGCGGACCACTTGACTGGTCATTGATAAAGCAATTTAACCTTTAGCGTTTATGCGAGAGTATACAGTGTGAGATCAAGTTAGCATCACATTTGTGTATCTCAGCGCGCCTGTAACAATACGAGTTGGAGTTTAAGCTGTATTTATCGAGGACAGTAATAAGTACTAATAAGTGAGGCGGACGCGTCTAGGTGGTATTCGTTTACCGACTACTCTCATATTAAGCTCATCGGTCGTTTACCAATGACGTCTGATGGTGAAGAAGCAAAAAGAACCCCATTGAAGGGTACTATTTCGTGTACAATTCATATTAGGGTAGGTAGAAGGAATTGCTCTGAGAATTTTGCAATCATACCGTCAAATAATCACATTCACGGGATATATTTTTTATACATACGGACATTAGATATCAAAAAGTTGATTCTTCTTCAATTTATGTAGGCATAGGACGTAGTAGATTTTTATTATGCACTATGAACAAGCGTTTGACCACCATCCTGCCTGATGTTAAGCAGCGATATGGTCTACGATGGAGTACATTACACAGTACAGTAGTTCATCAGGTACCTATTGCGGAATCAGAATATAGATAGGTTAATATTTTAGTATAAATAATATTTTTAAAGTACAAAAAACCCATCCCTTTAGGGTAGACGATAGGGAGGGTTTTTTGTACTTTAAAAATATGCCTTTATTAAAAAAAAAAAACAAAATATCTTATTTCATAATCGCACTAAGCGAACGATCCCATCAGAAGGCATAATCATAATTACAAACGCCACACGTAGGTACACCGGGAATCCGTACTAACTATGATCCTAAACATAATAATTGGAAATAAAACAGACATAAGCAGACACGTTTAAAAGACGTACCCTAAGATGTGATCCCTCTAATTAGTTGAAACATCTCGGAGATCCATAGCTATGTTTGTCTTCAGATGAGTATCTGCTTATTTGCCCAGACGTGTAACCGTTACTTTTTGGGGTAAGGTATTTGGGTTATTCATTTTCTAGTTTGTCTTCGAATCATTGTCGTACTAGTGTTAATTGTAAACTGTGATAATATACGCTCGATTTGAAAATAGCACTATGAATCGTATTAGAGAATGCCGTATCTATTTTGCTGTGACTTACTAATACAGATCCTAGCAATGTTACAAACGACAGAGTTGCGATGTTTGTTACTGGATCACGCAAAAAGTACATAATCAAAATGAAATTAAACTTTACAATAATTCATATAACTTAGTCATCGGAATAACACGTAGATTAATGACAAGTATGCTCCACTATATGTGGTCAAACGCATATTCATTGTTCTTATAAATACTACAGTTTATCCGATACTACGTGAAATAATCTACATACTATACGACCACTGCTGGACGACGGCTGCCGCCAATAATTTCTATGATCAATTGGTGGGAAATGCCAACAATCGCCAAGTGTAGCGATAGCGGTGGTGTTGTGATTTTACTCACAGAGAGCGCTACTGCCCGTCCTCTGGAGTTCCCTCGGTCGCCTCTTAAGATCCCCACGACTGGAAAAGTTGGGCTGGGGTGGTGACACGTGTGTTCCATTCGCCGTCATTGTACGGTGAAACATAAAATATAATTTCCGTATGTATTACTCAATGGTTTTCCACATAATGCTGGTAAAATATTTTTTTTTCGCTTTTCGTATATATTTTTTTTTATCATATGACGTAAGGTTAGAGCTTTCGAAATACGAGCTTTATTTTCAAAGTTCTTTCTGCCGACAAATCAATAGCTCTGTATGTGTACATAATTACGTCAAAATCCCATAAGCTTTACAAGTTCATCAGCTTTATTTCATAGAACAACGTGTACTTTTTATATAAAATGAACATTACTGTATATCATTGCTCAATCACACACCAAGACTATGCGGTGACGAACAAATCTCATAAAGCTAAAGTTCAACTTAACTTGGTCCACGACTGTACTAGCTTTGCCCAATTAGGATACAATAAGTCACTATTTCGAAATAAAATCCGATATAATGTAGAATGATAACTTATTAAGTACAGTGCTTCGGACACGAGAGGATAAACGAAACCATCGTAAATTGATCTCTGTAATTGAGTTACACGTATGAAGCGGAAGCTCAAGATAACAACAGAAATACACGAGCTCTGAATGAGTGAATGGAACACAAAAATACGGTAGGATGCGTGAATAAAGCATCAAATGCGTTAAGTCATTATCTGTAACGCGGTGCCACGAATTAATGACCAACATCGGATTATTTATTAAGTTATTACAATGCATAAAGATTTGACCGTGATAGTATAAGTTTAATGTTCTACTTAAACATATTTTAAATAGATTTAACATCGATTGTTGCGCGACCGCATCATTATTTTGATATAGATTTAAGTGTTATCAGATGCTACCTACTACTGCTTTATTTGTAGAAACTTGTAGTACATAACCACAAAATATATACCTACAAAACTCACGTTTATTCTAATTGAGTAGACAGAACCCAAGACATGCCTTCTAGGTCACTTTTAGCCTCACAGTTGAGCATTAGAAGGACAAGATAGAATATCGGTATAGTTAGTCAGCCCATCGCCAAATAATCCCTTTCATGTACCAATTGAAAACACATTTAGTATTGTTTGCCGGGATTTTGTCAAAAGAAGTCCCGTCCCAGGAAACGTATTAGTTGTTTTTATCGATATAGGCTCGAGCCAAGGTAATATGGGGTGGTTTTATCCCCTATCTCATTCAGTCACTCGCTCACTTCACTAACATTGAAACTATGAGAGACCTTACCTTAGAAATTACAATTATTCCAACTTTTACTGTCCTTAGTAACTTCAAATTTTCGCTTTGCACACTTTCTTTTGTTTGTGCGGTTCTATTGTTTCTTATCGACAATAACCTCCTGCTAATAAAACTCCTTTCATACTTAAATCCCACAAAGTTGAAGCCTTTTTTTCCAGAATTTGAATATAACTTTTTTTAGGCAATCCAATTTTTTTTGATCTCTTAGTAATCAGACCACCCAATGAAATTGTACACTTCTATTTAAAAGTAAACTAGTAAAACTTAACCAACTAAATCCTAAAATGTTATCCTGATCTTCTTCAATTCTGGTGATATTTTTTTATTGAATCGTACTTTTCTGAATAACATTCGTTTGTGGCCGTAAAAGTATCCTATCAGCTTTCATGATACTTCCTGTGTAACTAAAAACTACTTATTGTCCAGTGTCTTATGACTTTTCAACCTTAGGGTGAACAGGTACGATCCAATTAGCTTTATACTTAACAGACTTTGATTTTAAAGCTAATACACTATACACCTATATTGGCCGATCGACTTTAGTCCATGTGCAAAAATTGTCTACGAAGTGACATCCTCCTATTTTTAAAAGTCGGTTAAATAAGTAGTGGCTCAATGTCGTTCGCGGACTCGCTAATTTGGAAACTCGTGCGCACTTTCGCCCGGCCATGTTTGCCTGGTCATTATGGAACGATACAATTTGGTCAACAGTCAACTTGACGCGTTCGGGCAGAGGTGTTACGCGACCGGCGATAATAGGCGAGCTAACTGAACAAATATATTAATTGATACGGAGGGACAGCAAGAAAAATACATATATAGAAAAATGGTATAGCTACATATTTAGAAGGCTTTTTCTACTACTGTATTTCTTCATCTTTCTTAAATACAATGGTTACTATGCCAAAACAAAAAAAAGTATTTTTATGATTATTTTTATGTGATAGATTCTGTTTTATTCAAAACGTTTAACGAAATCTGAACTTTTAAAAATTTACATAGATTTAGACCTACACACTAACATACCCTGAAAAATAAATAGTCATAACAATAACATGCCATAAACAAACACGGAAATCAACGTGTTGGAGGTCGCAGCGGTCGCCGGCAAAGTCTACGGGCGGCGGAACCTCTAACTTAGTGTGTACTCCACAACATTTTATCTATGACTCTCAGCTTTCACACAAGTACGATAAACGTAATATAAAAGCTAACCTCAAATCCACCCACGCATATTCATCACTTACTTCCTTGCCACCCGCTTTTGTTTACGATCTTATTATGCGAGAAAATTACTATCTAAAACGTCTTTTGTGGTGTTTCATTGCTGACGTTACTTTACAATATCACGCCATAGTGGTCCAGGAGCGGCCATGCATTGTCGTGTGTTTAGCATGGCACTTTACTCATTAGCACCATTCTAGAAAATGTCGGTGATGTTTGTTGAGCGTTTCATCAAATGTTTGGTCATCGATTTTGAACGATATTTTCGAATTTGTACTTTCCGTGTTATGCTTTCATCGTTTACACACTAACTAATGCGGCAATTGTTTTTTTTATCACAATGTCCATATAGGTAATGTAACAGTAAACGAATAATGGAAAATACATTGAACTAAGTACCTAAAGCGCCGTTGTATAGTAATATTTCTTGGGAATCGTCTTAAATACTGAAGTAAAATAGTACCTACAAATTATTAGTTACAAAAAAATACAAATCGTCTTAAAAACTGTTCAGTCCAGTTAGGTAGTGTCCACAGTGCGAAAACACATGTCTAAAGATCCTGGAAACCACCCAGAACAAAACAGAGACAGAAATAAAAAAAAGTTATTATCTCATAATCCTGTCATATTTCAATGTACAACTTACTTTATACAGATTTTTATTTAAACTGGACCCTAATTATTACTTCGAGACAAATTGTAAATCTTCTCTGGGCACGTTCTTAATCTTCTCCTTTTTTTTCTCTCAAACCCGCAGAGTGACTTTTTGTTTTGTTGTCAATCCTTTTTTTTTATAAGCGCGAGTAGCAAAACGCCTCTAAGTATAATCTTATTGAATTGTTTCAGGTAAAGATTTCTGCTTTGTTTTGCAAACACACCGCGGATTTGTTGGGTAAGATTAGACGCCTAAGTCGGAATTCGTATTTCAATGATTTATTCATTAATTCTGGGAACAAGTTCAGCGAAAACTACTGTTAAAATCGATAACTATAATCCACATCAGGTTCAAGCGCTGCGGATCATTCACAACACCTCCGAGCTTATACTTCTATGAAAAAATACTATGAAGTAAGTAATCGGTTAAAATCACACAATATAATAGAGAACAAAACAACTGTGTTATAATATCCCATTAATTTAATACGAACTGTCATAATAACTATTAAAAAACTAACAATTATAGCTAGTTTAAAGCGAATAACCACACGTTAGAGAAAGCATTACAGCTAAGCCAATGAGTAAACAACGCCGACTGTGTAATTAAATGTAAGTTATACGGTAATGAAGACTTTTCAAGTAACGACTTAAAAAACAGTAGATAACTGATTGACTTAAATACTGACGGTTTATCATCGCATACATCAATTTTTATTCTAACTTACTCTAACCGCTTTTTCATCGACTACCTACGTACAAGTAAGTAACTGTCAAGCTTTCTGGTATTAACAGAAGGCAAAAGAGTTCTAAAACGGATATAATTGTCCGGTTATGCAGGAACAAGTCACCTGTTAGTCCCTCAGTACAAAAATCACATCTAGTGACCTAGGTTGTTTTTGTACTTGGTACTCTACACCTAACGCTCTTTTCGTAACCTATTTTTCTACATAGGTACGCGACGCAACACGTTAACAATTAAAAAAAATATCGCTAGGAAAGGTTACATTGGAAATAATCCTTTCTGACGTACATACCACCTATTGCCGTGACTATAATTACAATTTTTTTTTTGTTATAGCCCAGTGTCCACGAAAGTGTAAACTGTAAGCCCCGTATACCGAATCTCTCCTCATGCACAGATCTCTCTTCCTCAAGAAACTTCTGTCTCGCACTTATAGTGTTTGTGTAAAAGAGACAAATTATGATCGATCGTCGATTAAGTGCTACTTATTGTTTTCTGAATACGGATCTTAGTGTGCTGTGTAAATTGCAGCCTTCTGTCTAAACTGCTTTGCGATCGTAGCATACCTATTCTAGTATTAATCGATTCGATATTTCCGTTAGTTCAAAACAGTCGATGTATTGCCTCTATTAAAACTGCTGATATTGTGTAGTTATTTGCGTTGTACAAAAAAAAAGGCATCAAAATATTACCATAAACTTTTATTTACATAAAAAACTCATTACGACATTACGTTTTATAGGTAATCCTGCTAAATTTAAAATAATACTTTATTCAACATTTATTTATTGTGCAAACAGTGAACGTGAATAATAATACTTAGCACCTATCCGCTAATCCCCCTGCTGTTGCAAAACCGGCAGTGTTAAACAATTTGTATAATCAATTAAATTAGTTTGTACATTTTTCGACTCTGTGTCAATCAGTATGAAATGTGTGACCTCTATTTTATAAACCTGGGTAAGGCATACTGTGTGAACGTTTGCAGCAAATTCAATTTAAAATAGAATGTAATAAGAATCAATTTCGTTTAAAAAAGTTGCGGGACGTAAATGTCGTATGAAACCATTGAAGTGTCATTTCTGCATTTGACACATTTCAAATTATTTTTCATGCACCAAATTATTAATGTATTTGCAACTTACTTTATAACACAAAACATTAAGCTTTGACAGAACAAAAGAAAGAAAACATACAAGTATTGATACAATATATTATTCTAGACGTAGACGCCCCGCGATGTCATCTGAAAATGTTTAGTTTGTTTACACATAGTGCAACATTATTACATGTTTAATAAGAGGATAGTGTAGCTTCCTAACCATAAAAGTTTTTTTTGAACGGGCCCAGTACTTTCAAAACTTATTCAATGCAAAGGAACAAACTATCAAATCATTCCTCTCAAACATATTAGTATAGATTTACATTTGATGAATGCCATTGCGCGTGGGCAGCGAGTGTGTGAACGCAGCCTTTTGTGATGTATCGCAGTCGGTTGAAACAATACAAATGGTTCTAGAATTACAATGTAAATAGAACTTATTTGGCTACTAGTTGGATTTGGAGATGCTATAACTAGATATACCTTGTTTAATATGCGAGTTAGTTTTTTTTTTAGAATGATGCCAAGCCGTTATTGCGACGGTAGACTCAGCACTAGAGATATTAATAGATCCAGTCAGGATCTAATAATCACTACTCGATAGAATATGGTCGACAATGCAATTATTAGTTAGTCTCTGCCTACCCCGGAAAGTATTACATGTCTAACAGCTCTTCATATGGGTTCAATGCTTATCTTTAAGTAAATACATAATTAAAAGAATTATTTATATTTATCAAATATCAATAAAAAAGCTTTTGATAAGAATTTAAAAAGCGAGAATGCTAAACACTGTTAAACAGTATTAGACGTGTAATAGCTTCCAATGAAAAAGCTTTCCAATAATTCCATCCAACGTAACTACTGCACTCGCGAAGTGCGATATCATTACGAAAGTACAATAAAAAAACATCTTCACTTTCTCCGTATCATTTTGTTGGCGTTATTACAATTTGCTCACATTGTGAAATAATTTCCTATGCATCTCTACGTTGCATACATATATTCTGGGTGTTCGGGCCAGGTCGGGCGCGCTCGGGTCACGTCGGGTCATCCGACGCGATAGAATTATGGTCCAATTGTTTTAATATTCAACTATTCAACCGATGATATTTTTGCACACAAATGGAAGTACGAAGCAGAGCAGATATATACGTATAGGTATTGAACTATAGATGTATCACACTTTATATCTTGATTTTGACTACGTATTCGTATCTGGTAATCCGTATTTTCCTTAGATATCCTCTTACTTTACGTATTTAAAGAAATACCGCTAATGTTGTAATTCTTAGTAGTAATTATAATTCATCCAGTTACTCGGTTGGCTTATTCTTACATCAATAAAGGTTTACTTTTTTTTAAATATGAGTATATTTTTTCAAATTGCATTCGCTAAAAAGCAATTAAACTAAATGGACTAAGCAGTACCATTTAAAAAGTGAAACAAGTACCAACCATTTATAAGAAGACCAAAGTTTCCAATGTACAGTACACCCCCAGTTAAGTAGTCCAGTAGTTTATTGGTGAAAACATCCTAATCACATATAAGTAGAATCATTACACGTGATCTATACTATTTATTTTGGACCTCTAATCGTTCCAGTTTCCTGGGAAAGCTGCGGCCACCGTGCGTATGCGCAGTGCCTTGGGCCTTTCGTGGCGTCTATAATAGTTCACGTTCGGCAAAACAACAGAGCAATGTTGCCAACATAATGCACAGTATGGGAAACTTGGGCGACGTAATTGTGCCTTTTAAATTGCATCACTTGACGTTTGTCCTCTAGAAGTGAGCAGATTTGCGCGGGAACGTAAAGTATTTTTTTTATTTTATGTATCGGGCCACTGGATAGAATACTTTTTTATCGCGACTACTGAAACTGAAATCCAGTTTCTTTTTTTTCTGAAAATTGAAAAAGTACTTTCAGAATAGATATTATCGACTCAAATAGATACGATTTAATTCCTTCTATTTTTTTATTTCACGGACACTATTGGTATGGTTTTCGATGCGCGAGCATACCTAAGCGGAGCTATCGTGTGATCTTAATTCTGTCAAAGACACTTAGCTATCCTTTAGATATACCTTGGCATATTATATCGCCCGTAGCCTTCCTTTTGCGCTAAATACGGAGTATTTTTATTGCGGACTTATAAACATCGGGTAGTTTCAGTTAATGTCGTTCAACTAACGTAAATATAACTACGATAGCCATCTAGGTTGTGCCGGGATCAAATAATATTACTAATTTAGTAGCAAGATCGCGGGACTAAGATCCGGCCGATTCTTATAACTCGCTGTGGTATATATAAAAGCTTGTCGTAAAAAGTGGACGCCGCCGGATCTCTACAAACAAGACAGGCCGATAATAAGGTAAAATATCGTTTGCTTTCGATATTATTCAGTTCCTTTGAACTTCAGGTAATGCTACGCAAATGTGTGTGTATGTGTGAAACACCTGCGTTTGTGTGCAATGTAAAATAATTGTTCTCTAAGGAGGCCGCAAATGTTTTTTCCTCGTTTAGTCTTCTTATTAGAATTAGCCGTGTGCAGTATGCCCTGTGCAATATTGACTAGAAATGAAGCCCGCGTCGGTCAAATAAAATTATAAAACCGGTGTTTCCACGAAACTGCATAAGGAATAAACCTTTTGCATATGTACGGAGATACCTAAAATTTTCCCAGTATAATTTTAATGTGAAAATGCAACGTTGTTTCCGGTTAGATGAGATAAAGTTCTAGGACTATTTGAGATACTTGTGATGTAATAAACCATACAATTATTTTTTTTACTTTGACGCACTTGAACTCAAATCAATTTTTTCACTATAATAAATATACCTTTACGCAATTTCAATAGTTTCTTTTGAAATTACTTGCTTAATATTTACAAAACGGATTAATCTGAGATATTTTTTATCCACTTTATTTTTATTTCACTTTAGCTCGCCGCTTATGATATGTGATATCGGATAATTTGTACATTGATATTATAAAGCTAAACCACTGAGTAAATTGACGCTACGAATAAAACCTAGATTATCTAGATAAATAACTATTCAGGTATAACGCAACTTCAATAATCAAAGAGTAAGGGCACCGCCCGGCAGTTACGCGCCATTTACATTCGAAATATATATGAAATAAACTAATTATTTTTATGTGGATCTATAAATTAAACGTTAGTTCAGGTTTTATTGGACTCTTAAAACAAACATGTCTTCGGTGCAGCCAGTTCTGCTATCACAAACTAATAATTAATTTAATGTTAATGAAAACCTTTACCGTATGAGATGCCTGCGCTGATCGGTGGATGGTAATAAGAGCGTATTTAGTGCGTATTTTTAATTTCAGTTTTTAATGGCTATATGTGATATAATTGTGATGAAATGATATGATTATATCTACCTAAAGAACAGGAGTGCAAGACAAGCTTGTCGTTATGTATTGAAATAAACATATTTCAATATAATAATAAAAAACTAAATAGTCACTTTAATCAGTAGAAAATTCCCTATTTTTTTAAAAGCTGGGCACATTTCATCCTACTTTTTCAACAAAAGCTGTATTAGTCGTGCAGAAAAGATGCAATTTTTAAATATGTAAAGCCAGGGGTCAGAAAAAAATATGGTTTAACAAAAGGCATAGGACCCAATCAACAATGGAATTCCGTGATAGTTTAAACAAACTAGTATTATGAGAATTATCACATGACAACGATGCTGGCAGGCGCATTTCGTTGAAATCCAACAGTTTAATATGATGCCAGCCTACCGATATCATTTGGATGACATTTCTCAATAGCCCGACAAATATGGACCGTACGAGGCACGATTTAAAACTTAATTCGGATTGCCCGCGCGGCCAACCCACCTGCTGCGCGTGTTAGCAGTCCCATTCAAAATTTAAAAATATCAATTTTGAAAATAATAAACTCCATAGAGGTATCGTATGATATCGCATAAATACGCATAAAAATGTCACAGAAATGACTGCCGAGATTATAATCGTATTAATGTTCATCGCGAGACGATCCCAAATAAAAGCCATCCGTGGATATCGGCCATTAGAAATTAGTCTAAATCAAAAGGCGTTTAGTATTTTATAATACTTCGGCGAAGTAAAATGATGTGTTGCGGTTTCTTTTTTTAAGTTCTTAGTAGTTCTTCAAATCATTTTGTATTTTATGTGAATATACCAGTTCAAAATACACATTGATATAGTTATTTCTTTGTTAACGACTGGATGATGTAGTGTTTGTATTGAAGTAGAAAAACATTATAAAACTATATTGTGTTTTATAAAAGTATATTGTGTTCTGCTTTTGATATTAGTATTATATTTTACAGATATAGGTGTCAATTTCGAAATACCTACTGTACAATAACATTATCATACAACCTTCAAAATGAATATTTAATATTAATAATTATATATCCTTAATTTATTAGGTTAAAGTTCGTGCCACCGATTACAAAACACTTAATGGGAAACTTACATCGATAAAACTATTTCAAAATTACCTATTATATTAAAATGTATATAAATAGACACCTACTTAGGTACCATAAATATCTATTAAAATATTACCTGTGGCACTTAAGTGTTTTGAACTACATACGAACTGTAATTAACTTTCGGTAATTCGTTAACAAATCTCATTTCACTATGAAAATATCGATGACATTACAGACAGATGACGTGAACAATATATCTTCCGCTTCTTTCTCTGTAGCCGCATTTTTTCTTGTTATTTATGTAAATTTTATTTAAGTTTGTTTCTTTAAATATTAATATTTTATCGCGGTATTAATGTATATATATTAATTATCAATAGGCATAGTGTTTGGACCCCTGCCTGTGCTGGTTCACATTTGATGTCGAAAATATTTTGATTTCCCAATAAAAGAGGTGTGGCATAAAATAGACAACTTTTCGTTTTCCACCAAAAACTGTCATTTTGTTAACATTTATATCTAAATGTATATATATATATTAACTATTTTATTATTTTTATAAGAACTTCCTTGTTCGTTAATCTATAAAAAAATGAGGAAAAAACTCATAACTCATGGTCACTGTAATTTCTGGACACAAGTATTAACTTTTCCATGCAAATCACAGTCACCCTACTCTCGCGTATGTAGGTACATAAACGACAATTCAATAAATATCCCCCTTTCTCCGTTGCATACCTATCTATGCTGCGAAATAAGCAGCGTGAAAGGTTGGGCTCATCCCGTGACCTGCAATACAGTGCACCTACTACCATTTAGTACAACGATGGTCAAATCATTCTGAACAACACCGCTTTAACCTGAACCACATTTCTGTAATAATAAGATAAAACGCCAGCTCATGTAGCTAGCTAAAATGTGCCCCTCAGCGTGCCTTCGTCGCCTCTTCTCCACCAACTTGTATTTATACTAACTATGACACGTATTACCGTGGTATAAGGACCGCTTTTTCTTGCTAACCATTATCAGGTGTTGTTCAGAGACGTACAGGTAGAAAGTCAGACTCGCATAACCTTAGAACTAGACTTTCGTTGCATAGGTAATTGTTATAGTTTCTTGTTTTCATAGTTTTGATAGGACCGTGTTAATTTACAATGGAGATTAGAGAAGCACAATCTCATGAAGAGAATGTTTCTTAGACCTTTATTCTGAACGAAAAATCAAAGCATACGTAATGTTTGGGGCACGTTTGTCTCTTTTTGACACATACCATTAGATTCAGACAAAGTATAGAACTTACCTGAAGAATTTATTTGAAATATTTATACATATTTATTTATTATTTTTCTTTGTACGAGTCAAAGCTTTGAGATATTTGACGACTTGGTGGTTACTTACCGTAATAGCATGCCACTAAGTAGCATATCTGCCAGTACCTTCAGCGGCAATAGTTTCAGTGTCTTGGAAACTATGTATTGATAAAAAACTCGCTCTCGCAATGCCTAAAGAGTAAGAACGAGAAATTACTATATTATACCTAAGTATATAAAATATTCAGTGCGAACTTCCACTACGAATGGCGATTGGCTCACCAGTTTTATGCTTAATTCTTCCGTTCCGTCGGGTTTAAGCAATCATATTACTTTAAAGAAAAAAGAACCGACTTCAACCAGAAAAATATTAAGACGAGAAGATTTTGTGGTCTTTTCATTGTCAGAACTGAACCAAATTTAAATGTGGCGTTTGAAAGCCCGTGCGCTCAAATAAAACAATAATCATCAAAATCGCTTCACCCGGCCGAAAGTTATGTGGTAACAAACATGAAAGAAAATCATCCGAATTGAGAACATCCTCCTTATTTGAAGTCGGCTAAAATTATGGATGTTTGTCACTTATTTTGAACACCCGAAAAAAAAGTAAACGAAAGTCCTCAAATCATTATAACTTAGTGAAATATATTTGGGCGATACGTTCCATGCTTCTGACAGTACCTGTCATAAGATTTCGCTAATGGTCACTTATATAGGGGAAGAGTGGCACTGTTTGGTAGACAATTACCTAGATGCTATAATCAGCCGGTGTCGGTGGAAGCCCGTCCGGGATGCGTGATGTAAATCCGATACGATTGTTTGTGGTTTCTGAATGTAAACGGTGTCGTTTACTTATACATGGTGTTTGTTTTTATTTGTTTCAAGCAACGGGATTTTTTATTACTTATGATTTATTAATTCCACTGCCACTAAGAATGACATGAAATATGATATGTGTTTGATTGGAAAGGTAACAAAACAAACAAACAATATTTATCTATATAAACTTCTAGATGGCCAATAAAATATCACATCAATGGTAAAATAATGGAAATATTTTTTTGTCACACATAAATATTTATTTTCCAAAATGAACACGATGTATCTACGGTGACAATACCTAGCAGTCGATCAGTCACGGTGCACGCGCGGGGAAGTGAGGCAAGCGGACGCCCGCGACCCCGCGCGCAAATAACCCGAGGTCGGACATAGGAACTCTGGCCGATAACACCCGCCTTTACCTATATTATGGCTAATTTTGTTGCTAAGTTATTTTGTCGCAGAAAATTTCATAACTTAGGTACAAGTACACTGTTTAAATTCTAAGACGACTAGACTAAGCAAAAGACCACATTTCACAAAGCGCATTGAATTCAACGCGATGTCATCCCATTCGCCGCTATTACAAGTACTGTAAATATCACGAGCATTAGAAGGAAGTCGACGAAATCAATAACAAATGAATCACAACTAGCTATAAAACGAGACCACAAACTTCACACGTCCGCGGGTCTCTTAAAAGGGAACATAACTTGACTCGACAAATTGAATAGGTACCTACTTCAGCCCATTCGCATTCCGCAAAACTATATTCTCTTCTCACACTTCACAATAGTGGGAAGTGGGGGCTCGACGTCGCCAGCTTGTCCTTCCACATATCCACAAGCGACGCTGAACACTGGACATATGAATGGGCGCACGCACCTCATACATATTGATCTATCAAGCAACGCTATTGATCTATGAATTATTGCAGTCGGCACCTTAAGATCCAGATCGAAGTGCGTCGATCATTCCAGTGCTAATGCATTTTAATATTATATTGATGTTGTGCAAATTCAACTGTAAAGTTTTCGATTTGTAGTAAATAAATACAGTATATGTTATATTCTCACAAATCAATGGTTCTTAGCCTGTTCCATATCACTTTAGGAACTAAATTATTGTAACAAAACGCAAACCACGGTTGTATTATACAATATGATTCTGCATATGTGAACTCACATACAAACATTAATTGGAAACTAACATAACCACAACATATTTAAATAATTATTCTATTCTACGTTCATAAACTAAACGTCTGTACATACATAAGTAGGTATATAAAGTATATTATCGCACTTACACGTTACAATAACTGTCGACTGAGCCAGTGATATCTCGAACATGATTGGTGGATGTGGCCCCGCCTCATTTGGTGACATCATGTTTTCATTTCATAGATACTATTAGGGTATCGCACGATACAACCGTGCCTGTACATGCAACAGTAATTAGAGTGAGATGAACATACTTTGATCTGCTTGATGGCTCGACGAAACAACAAGTCTCACGTGCGATCGTACTCATTCTGTCTATTGATTTCGTATCCAATAAGAAATTCCGGAGAACGAGCACGCTGCGACGCGACAGTCGATAATGCTGGTAGAATCGTAAAAAAGTTAAGTAATTACTTTGAAAAAAAAAGCTATATATCCTCTCAAAACGAAATCATGGCACCGAGTAACGGACTTATTGCAAAAGGCACTCACTCGCTCTCGGCATACAATAGATTGAGCTGAACTTGTGCAAAATTTCTTTTCTGGGAATAGATCCATTTTACGAGGTCTTTTGTGTCGGTGTTTCGTACGTAAGGCGGCGCGGGGCGTTCGCGCGTTTACGATCGCCTTTGATGCTTGCCGCGTTTTGTTTTTTAATATTTTTATTGCAATTAGTTATTGTTTCCAATGTTTTCAGTGCGGAATGTTGAATAGGAATTGCGAGGCTCTATTTTTTAAGAGTATCCTTTGTACGGAGCTGTTGCGAATACATGTTTTCGAACAACACAAAAAAAAAATGTAAACCGGGCGGTACGTAAGCCGTAAGTTTTACTACGGTTTACTGTAAATGAACTTCTTAAAGTCGAGAAAGGGATTTAAAGTATTTTTTGTTATTATTATTTCGATGTGAAAGCCTACAACAATTGCAATATTGATTACAGATGCGGTACTGATAAGGTATAGCGTGCAAAGAATTCAGTTTGTTTTGTTTAGTTAAGTCTAAATGTCAAGTTTTTTTCTCAGGCTCTCATTTGGGATGCCTATTTGATTGTGCTCGCTTATTCAGATCATAGAACTTAAACTAACCGTGAACATTGTGATCTAGAGATATCTAATGCCTATCTAGACCTGAATCTTGTATAACAATTGGAACCAAACAATATGCACGGATATGACGATGAAATATTAATCTTTAATTTTATATATAGGTATAAGTGTTTAAAATATTAAGATACGCTTTATACTCCTCAACGCTGTGTTGTTTTATACTAAACGACTTAATTTTCAATTTATTGCAATTACAACGATTGCTGCCCACTTACCTATTTAGAATTTCATAATAATTTGAATCGTTTTCGATAGACTTTGTTTAAGCAACAGTCTTGATTCTTATTAGCATTTAATCCTAACAAATTGCTGCCTGTACCGGGCGAAATCAATGTAAAATGTACAATTTCAATTCCGGTATGCGCTCTTTTCCCATGTATATTACATTACGTCAAAGATCAGTTTAAAATGGTGTCATTCAGTCCAACATGCCGCAATGATGTACAAATTCGCGAAGTGCAATTTATTTGGCCGATTATGAAGAAGTTGCAATATCAAAATACTACAGCAGATGTTGGACACAAATAAAACTTATTAAATGCAGCCATTGCGCAACAAAAGTAACCATAATACACTCAATGTAACGTTTACATTAACATCTGCATACGTTTCTATCAATGAAGACAACAGAAACGCTTATTCACCATACAAATCGCATACACACAGGACGTTTCATTGTAAAGTTTCACAGACTTTTCGCACAATATTTCCCATTCATGAATTCGAAATAAGAATTAAGGAACGCAACGTCATCTTAGTACGTTAGTTCAAATGCCACACAGCAGATGAGAGTGACAAGGGTCCCGATCGGTGACTGCGGAATGCTGTGTCGTACCTAGTTGTTGAAATATTTTGTCATAACAATTTGTCATGGGTTGTCAAAAATATGCGTGTCACGGGCAGCGCACGCCGCGTGAGTTTAGACTTCCCGGGGGCACCTCGCATGAATTATATCAATTAGATATAATAAATCATTGATACACAATTGATCCCGTATACGATTATCGATCGAGTAACGGGGAATCGGTTCGTGACTCCGGCAAAAAGGTGAACCCGTGTTATCTTTTCTTTTTCAATACTTTTTTGGACCTGAGATGTCACATTTTCGATGATTTGCAGAAAATAAAAAGTCACCAACCTACCTACTAATAGCGGCCGACCGTATCGGGATGTGGGCGGGTGTGTAAATAAAAACTTTTATCTCTCGAATTCATCTTGTAGACTGCATCATTTTTCTTAGCTAAAAAATTCTTTATTTTTTTAAAGAATCACCACATGTGACACGCCGTTCATTGGACAAGCTCAAAAAAGATGTGTATTTTTTTTTTGTTTCGCAATTCCAGTTATGTAACGTTAAACACAAGTTAAGATTTTAAATACTTACGTATGTAACGGTTTTCATAACCGGCAGGACACTGCAATCGTTTGTTTCTGACAGGTGTCAAATTAATGACCTTAGAATGTTCTGCGTACTGTCGGTCGAGTCGAGCTGTACACATTTGGGATATGACGCATGTGTACCGCCTCTCTGTGTATTCTTACGATACAATAGCTCAAACACAGATAGAATTCGAGTACGTAACGCGTAGGTACATACGCGGCCGCAGCCGATCCATCTGTCAGATCTGACAGCGCATTGTATAATGTGCTTTATGTGTTTGTGATAGAGGTCCGTGTGTAGAGGTCACCGGGATCACAGGGCAGGTCGCAGTTCTCATCGCGATCAGTTCAGTAATGACTGTAATAGTGCGGTGATCGACGCCCGCGCCAGCAAACGTGCCCGACTCGAGGTCGCTCGCGGCCGTATTCTGTCACTGACTTGTCAGATTTCTTTATACCGTTGTATCTTGGCCTCTTCATCCTTGAGTGATTACTGGGATTAGGTGTCAACAAGCATGGGTGATGTTGGACGTGAATTGTGCATGCGTCACAACATATCCTAGGTCAGGTTGTTCTGTTTCATGTAAAAAATCCATTGACAGATAGCTCATATCGTAATCCGAAGTGTTGATCTGAGCGTGTCGTCGACTGTACACAATACGCAAATACTGTACGTCTAATACGCTGTGAGAAAACTCATCCGTTTGTAACTGCGTATATCGTGATGGGAATGAAGGATACTTCAGATACCACTGTTTTAAATAATCAAATTTACTTAAACGAAAAGCCAATGAGGCATTTCATTTAGATATTTTACTTTACCACAAATAATAGTCACAAACACCTATTTATATGTAATTCTTATGCATAAACTGCGGTAATTGAACAACTGAAGAGGACACGGTGTCTTCATAAAGGCTTGCCTACAATCGTATGCATCAGTCAAATATTAAATATTTCGCAACTGCAGTCTAAAAATTCATAAGATTTAAAATAAAAAGCGTAACGTTGAACTAACCAAAGCGAATTCGAAACAAGATCAACGCAGGCTCACCTTGTTACATATCAAGGGATTTTTTTCTCCAAACTAATGATATTCAAGATTCCCACACAGTCGGCGCATAGCTAATGTACAGTGGTGAATCAGCTTAGATAGATCACAATTATGAACTGACCTACCTCAGCTTACATTACAACAAGAAACGACAGCTCAAGATAAAATGGTCAAGGTAATTTACGCCAGAACACTATCAAAATGAAATCAACGAACTGAGGCATGCACTTCTGACCGTTTTCCTTTGCTTTTTGTACTAATTTGTAGTGCTATTTGTTAAGGATATACGAGATATTGGCTATGTTGGAATATAGTCCGAATGGAATGGTATTAATTATAGTGAATAAGTGAAGTACACTATATTTGGAAATAAAATAATTACGTTTATTTATAAATGACAACCGACCCCGACCAACGTTGTCTTGTCATGTCTTTAAACATGGATTTGAAATCATCACATCTATTCCAATATTCTCAACCAGTGGAACACACATCGGAATAGATGATTTCGAAATTTTGAATTAGTATAGATTACCATAGTTCTCGCGCAATTTCCTCATATTTGTCATTAAAAACCTTCTCCTAACAAAAAGTAAAGACTACAAAAAAACTATTAACGAAATTGGTACAACCGATTACAGCTGGTGATGCCACAAACAAGAGAAATAGATAAGATAAGATGGCCAAAACAAATAGACATTCACTGACTGTAGTTCGGTACCCTCGTACTGCGGACAAGCTGGTGGTAATGCGAAATGTATATCGCTTTCCCGCCACGCCGCAGTCCCGGGTTCGGTTCCCGCAATCATTGATTTGACTCGCTCACTTACGACCACTGGAACTGTGAGAACTTCTTGTAAACGGCCCGCTAAGAAAACTCTATTTTATATTCGTTTTATTATTTATTTGCATTGAGTGTTCAGTATGGTTTTTCTTAAAGTAGTTATTACTTTTAATACAATGTACATGTCATGTACGCAACACGCATGCGTAGATGTATATGGCGATCTGTTTATTACTTACGTAATGATTGCACGCCACTTCAAATCTACGTACAAAATAATTGTGAATTACCACCACAATGTGTAGTAGGGGGGACTGAACCATTGGAGACAAGATGTCTCCTTTCAAACTCAGTTTTTGGAGTTTAGATGGACATATTTTCCAAACTTGGGGATTACATGGATAAAATTAACAATACAGTCAAGAACTGCCTAAATGCTACACTCCGGAAGTGTTTTTCAAATTGATTGTATAAAACATCATCATTTGAGTATTAAAATAACAATATAAAAATGGCATTACCTACACAACTCCGAATATTGAAGATTGATTATTAATACCTATTGTTTTCCCGTAATTTGAATGTGGCATTGAATTATAAGGTACCTATTGCTTAGGCTAATATCAAAATGAACGAGAATAACACACTTTGACCTCGGCCCAACTCTGACTTCGATGTGGCAGCCATGACAGGCCCATATCAAAATAGACTCACAAATGCTCCGAGAAATATATTATGCCTGCATAAATTAACTATATTATTTTGTATAGAGTTCGATCATTTTTACTTGGCTACAATATTGCTAACTGTTACTGCACTATTTTTACATAGGATCTACTATAGCTACGAGAACTCAAATTAACAAATTAATTGTATAGCCCAGCTTGTTCAACGGATCTCGTCTGTAAGAATTGCCTTCCTACGCGTCGAAAGAAAATATAAGCAACTTAAGCTTAAAGTTATCTCAACTTAAATAAGTTACAATTGTGAGTCATAACATCTCGATAGTTTCTGCATAGTTGTATAATAACGACGGATTAAGACTAAAGATATACTATATTTGCTTACAAAGTACAACATGTATGTATTAGCATCACCTCATTATCGACAAATAAATCTACGCATAGGAATATACCTATTATGTGCATAGATTTTCATCAAATCTCTATAAAACGTCAATGTTTTAATTCAGGTATGTAGAAATAAAAAATACAGTAGAAATGTGTATTCCAATTTAAATTTACTCTGGTCCTATGACAAAAAAAACCGTTTAAATACAATGTTTAGCATTTGCCTAAGTCCGTGCCGCCATAAGTAAGTAAGAAATATTTCTTTATCTAATAGTACCTGTTCAATTAAGCGCACTCATCTAAACTCGTGATAGTCCAACAATCGAAGGAACCGAACGGTGTTACAAACCTTTTCTAAGTCATTACCTTAATTTTCGGCCCCAAAATTGTATCATTGAATCCACCCAACGACAGAGACTCGCCTAATACCATAGTCTAATTTCTTGTAAACTAAAAACCGACGATTTCGCAGCCAGCCCAATCATCGATTACATGATAAGCAGGGGTTACAAACTGTTGGGTTATTCACGATGACTTTGAGAATAGTATTTGTTGTCTCTTTCGTTGACTTGCCGATGGAAGAGGTCGGCAACAGTTGGTCCCAGTCGGCATCAGCGTAGGTCTAGAGCGTGTGAAAATCGGTGCCCTGTCATTTGGCGTCGCCGGCGGATGGATCCATTTGACTATAGGGCCTTTGGTGAGAAAATTCAACTAGTCTATTGATTTCTCAGCACATTGGAAATGTACGTTTGATTCGTGGTATGTCATTCGTAAACTATACTGTTTTATTGCTTTAAATTGTAAACAGTTAGGCGCTTAAGCCTTTATGGTTTCAAAAGATAGATACACGAAGGTTGTTGGCTCTGAAGACATTGTGTGTGTAATATCCTAGAATTTACGGTGTCATTTAAAATAACAGGGGGTAGCCCACCCATAGTTTGTAAAAACAACTGATCTAAATTATAATGTAGGTAGATACAGATTTATTTAAATTAATGCCTTTCTGTATCAGAAATTTTGTACACGAGCCAGGTATCTCGTTATCTTGGGCCAAGAAATCAGAGATCTCATCGCATAATCATAATTAATATTATGCTAATTGAGAACGTTCAGATCCGAAGTGAGATAAACGATTTTCATTCTTTTGATAAACAATTTCAGCCCGCGAATTGAATCCTCTCATAAAAATACACTTCATATTTACATCGCAAAAGTGTATCGGGTAACTAATTTCAACCTTATACCATTAGCCATAAGATGCAAAATGTATTTATGTTCTAAAAAAAACGATAACAAATTATACACCGTCCGTAGTCATCAAAAGCGTTGAACTCAACTGACAAATTAATTAAAGCCGTCGAAAACTGAATCGATATGTTAAATCGAATTAAATGCTCGGATACTTGTGTACATCCGTTCTTCTGGGTCCGAGTTGTGAAAATCTTTTGTGCGAGGACATTGACCGTAATTCACAAAAATTAATCCTTTTGACAAATTAATTTAACTCACTCCGCAACTGTCAATTACTGAATTGTAAATCCTTTATTTTATGTTTATTTAATCGCTTCAACACGAGCCGACGTTAATGGCTGTTTGATGACTTGGTGACTTTAATCTAGGTCTTATTAGGTCATGTATTATGTGAAGCACTAGAAATCACCTTTCACTGAGTGAATCGACAAAGTTTTCGCGCAATCTACCTGAGATACCGATGTGCCCGTACGCAATAAAGATGGTATGGCGTTTAAAGCGCAGAAGGGTTGTATAAAATCGTGTTCAATCTAATTTAGAGCGGGCGGCGAAAGATTGTCGCAGGCCGATAAGCGTCCGGAGCCCCACGCTGGGTGATTTACTGAACCCACGGCGAGATGGCGCTGCCCCTACAACATGTCACCAGCCAGCGCGGGCGCACCATCTCCCGCCATTTGATACCACGTTACACACATCTCTAAAGTTTCCTCATTCCATAGATCCAACTGATAAAGCGACAGATTTAAATTACGTTTTGTCTCGTTTGGTAAAACATGCGGCTAGGCATAGAAAATTATTATCAATTTGCCTGGATTATAATGATAAGTTGTTTATAAGTTGTCATAGAGAAAATTTTCGTTGTAGCCGTGACATTGTGAATGCAAATGGCTAGGATGGAAACGCATTGTTTTATCGCGCCAATAACATGCACCATGATCCTCGAAATTAACAAGTAAATGAACTATTGGAAAATAGTCGGTCTCGTCACGGCGTATTAACACTGAATTGGGTTTCTGTGGCGATTTTTCAGTTGCATGTTCATTTATATCGAGCGATAAGAGCGGCATTATTGATTTTGAATCGCTACGATAGACTAGGTTTCTTTTTTATTTTTTAAATAACATTCTATTGTTTCTTTTTTATCTTGCCTGCCAGTTAGAACCTGGAATGTGTTCCTCACGGATAGATATGAAAATAAAAAATAATATCTGATACTTCTTCCAATTTTAATTAACCTTTTTGCTACTGGGTTATTCGTGCAATTTTTTATGAATGTTTTTTTTTATTACAGATGAACCAAAAGTGCAAAGTATGTGGAGAGCCAGCGGCTGGGTTTCACTTCGGAGCTTTTACTTGTGAAGGATGCAAGGTAAATATTTTTTTTGTAATATTTGATTTAAAGCGACTTTATTAATACAATTATAAACACTGCGACCTACGACCCCTCTGGGAGACAGTTGTCATTTTATGTATCTACCAATTTATGTTACAATACTCATGAAACAGTTTTCTATTAAGTAGTCACAACTCTTTATAGGAGGCCGTAAAAAAAGTGTAAAGCTTAGCGCTTTACACAGTGGCCTAAGCCACAGTTTTTCATATTCCGACTTAAGTACGGCAATTCACTAAAACGTGATAAAATAAAATCATTCATGTTAAAGAATCCATAATTTTGATTACAAAAATAAACATTTATACAAAAATAAGCCTCCATAAAATATCTACACATATAAGTCAAACTCATTATTCTATAAAACCCTATCTCCACACTGATTGGTCTTGGGTTAGGGCATTTTAGCGCTGACGGCCTCATATATACTCAAGTATAAAATATATACCGATTAAAAACAATCAAGTAGGTACACAAAGTACTAAAATTAATCACTGGCCATTTCCATAATGAACATTTAACAGGCGAAACGAAATGATAACAACTAATATCTACTTCTCAGGCATAGTTTAATTAATTTAATTGTCCATAATACTTAGAGCATCATGAAAATCAATAACTTAACATCCAACGTATTAACGAAGCAACTATCAAATAGATTCAGTTGAATTAAGAACAAAGATCGTTTGATATTAAGTTCTAATCTAATTAACGGCGATAGGCACACCCCCTATCACGTTAAATGCGCTTGGTGAACCGTGGGAATATTCTTAGAAAGTGGCTCTGCCTATCCCTCTTTGGATTGTAGATTTTCATTACGTCTGTTGCAACTTAAGCGTTATTTATTTATTTTATTTGTACAGTATAGAAAACATACAGCATTATTCATCATCATCATCATCGGCCCATATTCGTCCACTGCGGGACATAGAACTCTCCAAGCATTATTCATTCGTATTAATAATATTATGGTTAGTACTTAAGCTAATTAAGTTTCCACCAACAAATTAATTAACAATAGCACTGTATACTGTAAATAAAGGTAATGACACTTTAAAACCTCTGCGAGACTGTAGCAAGCTTATATTAATAGTTTAAACCGGGTATAACGGCGCGAAATTAACCAACGATGTTTTTTTAAAATAACCCATTCATCTTACGTTCGTTGTTTGCTGGACTAATTTCGCGCCGTAATACCCGGTTTAAACTATTAATACAATGTCAGTGCGCGTTTCTTTAAAAATATATTTATAGCAAACTTGACCTCCAGAGCTAAGGATAAATCACGTTTTTCCAAAAATAATCCTGTAAAGTTCTAGTCCTCCAAACGGCTCAGTGCTTGTATTACAACTCTTGATCTATATTTATATAGATAATCATCGGTGTCGAAAACAATACAACTAACCTTCAGACGTAATTAAAGCACTACCGCATTATTGTGTAACGCAATTAACAGTTTCCATCGGCGATTACTATTAATTACATTCGATTCATCGATTTCATTTAAAAATCCATTCCAGTTCTCGGTCCGGACTAGCGCTGAAAATTATCATTAATAAACATCCCTTATTTATTTAGAATTAGAGCTGAGAATTGTGTGTTGTGCGTTGTTATGTTTTAGTATTAATAGTTTGTCCGGGATGTGTAGCTCAATAATTTGCTCTTTTTTTTCGTACAGCAGCGTCTTTGAAATGGGAACGGATTTTCTGGTTCGATTTCTTTTTCCGGTTCCTTAAAAGTGCATATGTTTGTGCTGTTTAATTGCATACTCAAGTTACTACGTTCGGCGCCAATTGATTTAATTATGTGGTACATTTAAATATGCGGTGATGCTTAGTGGTGTGTGTAAATGTGTGTATATAATACAAATTTGAGGTACATAAGCAATCGGGCACTTACTGAGCAAGCATTTTTTTTTAAACACAGTGGCCACTATCCTGCCTGATGTTAAGCAGCGATACTTTATATTTAATAGAAATAATGCATTCATTGATAAGGCATTACTTATAAAATAAAAGAACGAAACAGTACTAGAAATAGGATGTAATGCTCTAAATAAAAATAATGGAAATTAATCTCTACTAAGTTGACAACTGAAACAATGTTAAAACAGTTATTTAAACGAGCACACACATGAGTATATGTGTAACAATTTGAAATTGCATCTTCAAGCTTGGTCATGGCATGTTAAGCACCATAGAAAACCGAATCAATTGTGAAACAAACGATTTCCTATTGCAAACCCGAACCAACACCGGAAAATTGAGCTGGAAGCACCCCAATTGGCTACAACTTATTAACTCTATAATTTAGAAAACTCGATAACAACGGATCGTTTACTATTGACAAACTGTAATCAATCGGGTATTTATGTTTTATTAAAAAAACGATGTAGTATACAGTCTATCGTAAATACGTAACTTAACCGATGACATTTTCGCACCAAATAAAACTGATGCGTAAAAAAATTTCAATTTGGAACTGATGCGTTTTGAAAAATCCGATAACTGTTAATTTGGCTTTCTAAAAATGAAATAACTTTATACTACACTCTTGTTGTACATGAGTGTTGTAAATAATCATGAATGACAAATAATATTCCTAGAATCAGAATCTTACAATCCAAGTTGAACAATTTTATGCGCCCCTTTTAGGCCTCTCACACGCTATATTGGAGATATGTACGTAGTACATACATATTAGCTAACTAAATATAATTCCAATTGAAACGGTTGAATAATCCAACTTAAAAACGAAAGCCCTTAAGTGGACCGTTTAACAAAGGCGTGGCTGGTTCGTCAATTTGTCCGCATGTCACTAATTAATGGACAATGAGAGGAGAGCGTGCGCGGCCGCACCGCCACTGTTGTATGTTAATGCGATTACGGGCCGTCGTCGGTCGTCGCGCACTACCGCCACCGACGCCCCGTCGCCGCCGCCGCCGCAGCCACCGCCACTGTCGTCAGTGCCTAAAGCTAGAGATGGGAAAACTTCATATCGATGTTTACTTTAAAAAAGTTACGAGTTTAACTTTAATCGCCAGTTCTCAATACCTTGCCTTGTTGTGACTGAGGTTGGACAAACTGGAATTGTTATGTTAAAATTAGTGTCTTTAACCAATTCTTACTATTTTGGTAACAGTATATCAATTTAGTGCGGGTTTATTACTTTTTGTTTATTTACTATAAATTTACTTACTTGAAAGGTTTTACGGGATTTACAGTTTTCTTGGATTCAGTGTAATATAAAAAAAAACAAACATGACTCGCAATGTGCCTATTGTAACATTCAATAGACGGCGGCGGCGGTGCCTTATTTCACACGTTTTAAGTGAATCTGAATTACCTCGGGCAGATGGCCATTCGAATAATTGGTGTATATTATCAGTGCAGAAAAAAAACGTGTGAACAGGTTCAAGAACATGCTCCAATTATTGCGTAATTCCGCTCTAAGAGTGATCCGAATAAGCTAGACGGACGATCCATCTATCTATCGCATGGATGCCACAAATTATTTTCGAATTTGGAGCATTTTGAAATTGCGGTAAAGCACGCGAACGGAAAACGTTCAACGGAAAAAGATATTCAGGCTAAGTTTAGACTCGGCTGTCGTAACATTGCCCGGTAATAAATCATCGGTTCTAATTTGTTTTTAAAGGTTTTCCGAAAGAGTTATCTCCGTGTCGTAACCGTGCTTTGTGAGGGGACAATGCGACGGTGGCGCCGCGCGGCCATTGTGCGGCTGCCGCGCGAACCGTCCGCCAGCGGGACAATGAAGCCCAGGCTTACCTTTAATTTGTCAACGGGTTAATAGTCCCGCGCTTCAATAAGGATTACGGTGCGCTTTTTAATGGCGGTCTCGGTTCTGCGCGTAATTAATTAGGTCATTATTTTGTGACTTGTAGCACATGTAATGAGCTTATGCAAAAGCCTTTAGGCCGAATGGTGGTCCGAAGACCGACAGCTAACAAATAGATTGGTTTTTAATCAGTGTTTCTTAAGTACCGCGTTTGTGCACAAGTACTAACTTAATAAAGCGTTCAATTAGTATTATCTACGAGCTAAATTACTCGGATAAAGAGAGAACTTAAAAGCCCTTGTACGGCGAGATAGTGACCCCGACAGTGGAAAATCAACACAATAAAAAAATAATTAGTTCAATAGTTTCTGTCTTTGTTCTTGTATTGAAAACGTAGTAACATTTGCAATATCGTTTGCGGGGTGAATCGATTCGTCTCGATCCGGGCAGGCGCGCCGGCAGCAATCGATTAAAATTTGCACCTACTTAGTTTTGCGTGTACCTGCAGTCTTGTTTTATTTGCAGCTCTCAATTGTTGCTAATCGGTCTCATTGTTTTACCGGTGAGTGTTTTGAAACTGTCAACCGTCGCAACCGGTTGGCCAACGATCGACTTATTGGAGCATGGCCATAATTTTTATTCCAGCCACGAAATCTGTAGTAGCATCCGTCTGATTTGCTTTGCGTCCGATTACGACATTTGAGTTAACGGGCCGACAGTTCAAGGTTCCCGTACTGTTCTCTTAAAGGGTGTAGCATCTTCGCCGTATTTTGTATGATAAGTATTTATTGTCATATTAACAGTTATTAGTTATCATACACACAGTAGCATATTGGAGACGTAACATGTCATTCGCGCCTAATCTGTCAATCGAAATTTGAATTTCGAATTGTACGCATTGGCCTCACTTGTCTGTCACTACTAGTGTTGTGATCGTCGATAATAATTCATAAATAATCGATTGTGTTCGAATGTCAGGCGCAATCAAAGCAGTCGGAGGCGGCGGCTGCGGCGGGGCGTTCGGGTGGGCACAGGTCACTGATTCTCAACACAAACGCGGGACGACAACAATCCGGTAGCATTAAAAAAAAAGGATGCTGCGTAAATCTTATAACACCGCTTCGTTAAACGATTACTATTCATTGTATTAAGTGTTTACCGATTATACCTAGTACATATTGTGTAGTACGTTATATTTACGTTACCTATTAAAAGTACACACTTACAACCGTTTTTGTAAGTTTATGTAGGTACCTATCAGTTTAATACACTACATATCTTTTGGTGCCACGGAAAATGCGTACATCAGCCATATTTCGTATCGTTTGAAAATGGAATCAAGCGTAAGTATACCAGAGATACATCACCACCCTCTAATAGGATTTATGAGTATCGAATGATCTCATGGAAAGAGCTCATTGAGTGTAATACAACTATTAAACATTACGATCAATTAATCTCAGACTTTCTTCTATCTGGAAATTATCTTTTTGATGGAATCGCTGAACATAAAATTTATGAGCACCAAATTCGGGCGCATTGCTTACTTTTATGGCAAATTGGGATATTCGTCTATATACCGTGGGATATTCGTCTAATATATATAAAAATAAATAAATACACTTCACGCCTTTTAATCCCAAAGCGGGGTAGGCAGAGGCACTTGCTTAATAAGCAAATGCCCACGGTTCACCAAGCGTATTTAACCCAACGTGACAGGGGGTGAGCCCATCTCCGTTATAGGGTTTATATTCGTTATATACCGTAGATATTAGTGAAAACTGAACGGATTTTTTTAGATTTCATATATTATAAAGTTTGTGCCTTTTGTGGTGGAGATGAGCGGAGCATGGTGTGGCGAGGTGTGGGAATTTGTGCGGTGCATAGGCCGTCGCTTGAGGGACTTCGGATCCTCTCGGGACGCAGTCGGTTTTGTATCTGGTTAAAATAATCTTCATAGCCATCCAGAGGGGTAATGCTGCTAGTGTGTTGGGCACTTTCGAAAAGGACACATGTGACTTTTAAGAAAATTATCTACTATTTCTTGTCTATTGTTTTTATTTTATTGTTTATATAAAAATAATATGAAATAAATCCACTTCACGCCCTCTAATTCCAGAGGGGTATAGGTAGAAGCATTTGCGAAGCAAATATACACTAAGAGCCTTACTAATAATGGCGGAATTGCTATTTCGAAGATACACAAAGCTCAATTGAACTTGTCAGCTGTATGTCAAATACGGAATAGCCAGTTCCAGTAGACCTGTAATAACCTTTGTATAAGTGACGGGGTAAGTGTATTTAACTCGAAGTGATAGGGTTATAGACGTTATAGGGTTCACACACCTTGTAGAATACTAAATACATTAGTAAAAGTAAAACCGTTCTTTATGAAACTAAGTACTTACCTATTGTAAGTTGGTTATATTTATTCCCCGTTATCGCTATCGGATAGTCAATTATTCAAAGTTGTATTGATAATTTTCTACAATTTATGAATTGCGATAACACGCCAACCAGTAAAGTTTTTACTTTAGTTTTTTTACATATATTTGCGATGTAGGTAGGTATATTGAGGGAATTGTTTTAGTTACGTGTTTGTTTTTATTCTTTGTGTTAAAGTTTATTAGGTAATTTTAAAAATGGAATGCATAACAGACATTCACGTCACGTCTATCAATTATCACGGCAATATCACGCCGAGAAATTACAGTAAAATGTACACAAAAAGCCTTCTCAGAACCTACGAAAAAACTTCATGTAAAACAAAATATGAAATGAAAATACCCCCAATGAAAATACAACCTCCTTGTGCCAGTACAACACACACAATGGCGCAACATTTTATATCATGACACGCATTAATTTGTCATAAAAACTGCATGTCCGTTTATTATCATCCCATAGCTGTATAACCTAAAGAAATGTGGGGCCATTAAAATCTATTACCGGGTTGAATCGTAAAGTTCGTTCGATGCGTCGTAAATGTGCGTAGAACACACAGCCTCTTTGTGGGGGGGCATGTGTACGATTCTAAATTTTAATTCTCCTAGATTTTATCGTACCTAGAGTAATATTGTGAACGCATCGAATACGTATCGCGATTGTGGACGAATAATGGCGACGCGACGGCCGCGGCTCGTCCGAGACGTCATTTCATAATTCTAGTTACAGAATATTACATGTAACATGTGTAAAGGGAAAGAGAAATTGTGCTGAAAAACAAATAATGGATACATTATGATCCTTTTATTCGTAGAAAATGTGATTGAAACAGAATTATGGAAAAAACACTCAAGCGTTTTAATACCAAAACGAATTGTTTAATAATTAATATGACGTCGTTATAAACTATACTTTACTGGAACTACATAACATTCTAATGTAAGATATTTTGATGGAGACTTTCACCTACTTACACACGTAAATAGTTTATAATCATTCAAAGAGTTCGACTCGAGAGTTCGAATCACTTGAGGAACTAATCCCACATGGTAACACTCACATCTAACATAATATTAATCCAACGTATTAAGTGCTAAACAACTAATTGTTCCAATAATAACAAATTTATTCATAATTTTATTATGGCAACTAACATAGTGACCCGAGCTTGATTAAAGTGTCGGCTCGGAAAGTTAATATCATCTGTCGTAACACGGTTGGTCCAAGACTTGGATAGTATAGATATCATGCTCACGCAGAATGAAAGAGTCAACTTTGCATGTAGCGTCTTGTCCCGCGACTTCCTTTTGTGCGGCTGCGTCACGACTACAAGAATATCGATATCTGTATAGAGTATGTAGAACTTCAGGCTCGATCCAACGAGCGACCAAACGCTGAGGATGATTATCCTCCCCTCTTTCAAAAAGGAAACATGCGGCACCGAACTCCTTCTCGAGAATCTTCTTAACAAGGTACCAAGAACAAATCCTTCTAAAAGCCCGGGACTACAGGGCGACACTTTGTAAAGGAACTGTCAAAGGATGGAAAATTAAGTTAGACGATAAAACTTTTTGTTATTAGTAACGGGTAACAGGTAAAGATACAAAGGTGAAATGATAGGAGTCGACTGTACATGGGTACGGTTCGCCAAGAAATTGATCTATTCGTTTTGATGACACTAACTGTGTCAACGAAACATCAATAACGTAAAGTAGTTATATTGCGACAAGTAAAAAAATAACCTTATTGTTTAATGACATTCATACCAGTTTCAAGCTTAGGGTGGTAGAGCAGATTCTTGGCCCGACTGTACATTCTGTGTCGCAAGATGCACATGACGGTCTGGCAACCTGTTCCGAGGCGACATCGGCTGGCTGCGATGGCACCGACGCGACCTACGACCTCTCGCCAGGACGCGTTACCACATTTATCTATATATCTGATATTATATTACCGTCTACTCCAACTTACTGTATGTAAGGAGTTATGTACTTTCACGGATGTGGCTATGGAATGGAAAATTGTTTAACTTAATTTACGATTGTTTGTTTGTTGAAATATTATGTACAAAAATCAACTTGCACAGTCTTAAATGGAATAATGTTTGTTCTACCTCTTTGAAATTTAGAAATATTATGCTAGGTCACCTCTAATCGTATGAGGCTTCTATTGAAATGAAAATACTACTAAATAATTATTAACCGACTTCAAAAAAAAGGAGGAGGTTCTCAATTCGACCGTATATATGCGTATAAATCAATTTTTCAGTTAGCATCGTTACAGATTATGGGTGATACTATTCCAACTGTAGGTTATGAGATATAGATGTTGTAGGAAAAGGATCCTCCGTTGTTACACAGATTTACAAAAAAAGATTATATATTACATTGTATTCCCCGTCCACCAATAATCAAAAACACCACCAATCTAATCAGAAATACGTAAATGAAATAAACATTAGGATAAGTAAGTAATCAAAAAATCATAATCGAGAAAAACTATCGAAAAAGAACGAACAAAATGAAAAAATAATTTTTGGTTTCGCAACATATTTAGACAATTCATATGATATTAGTTCGACTCGCATGATGGGCAAGTCGAGAGATTGCCAAGAAACCTTGTGTCAAGGTTTACTTAGCATTGTATTTAATAGCAAAATAAATTCATAGAGCTATATAGTAATGACGCTGCACCAATATGCAATTACCTTCTGCTATGCATAATAGACCCCATTATTTGCATCTTCTTAATATTATGGTTACTTGCAGACGCGAATGTTTACAAATTAAATACTTGACATTTGTACAAAAGGTTTCTTATTAAACATGGAAAAATCGTATTTTTTAACTATGGACGTGTTGTTTGATTATTTGAGACTTTTGTAAAGGTGAATAACATTAAAATACCCTGAGGACTTAATATTCATACTAAAAGCAGTAACTAGCCTGGAGAGTTTGATAGAGTAGTTGTAATTGTCATTAGTAAGTAACCACTTAGATTACAAAGTCAAATGACATTTGAAAAATTGCTTATCATTTAAAATATTATAAGTCTTTCCGGCCAGACTGTACTGCTAAAATTGAGTAATGTTTACATTATGTCCATTGACAATTGCGATCACGAATCGCATTTTGGAAGCGAAATGCTAATCCGTATTCCGAATAGTACAAGTTGCGCGTCTTCAACGCCAAACGCTGTGAGCAGAATGCTATGTCACTCGAAGGTCACTTTGAATCAGCGTACGACATCGCTAAATTTCGACGGCTACCTAGTTATCCTTAATCAATAAGTAATTACTTTTATTTCACAATTCTCTTTAGTGCAACTGAAATCATCTTAATATCGCAACAGTACTCAGTCTGCTTCGTCCATCTAATTAATTAATTGCTCAATAGTAACAACAAACTTCCCATCAAACCTACAGTTATCCACCAGTTGTCAACGATTGCATAAAGTCCAAGGTCGGACAAAAGTAAATCACTTTGCCGACGAAGCGAAACAGTTTGGCCTCCTTCGGGCGGAAGTCGCCTGTTACACTCAAATTGTGAATACTTAACTTAGAATACAGTTTCACTATCGATGTCAGACAACTGTGGCCAGCAGGCCGTGTAAACACGCCTCGAGTCATGGGAAACACGCCTGAAAGCGAAAACTTGCAATGTTTTTGAATTTACAACATTAAAACTAACTCTTACTCTCTTTTCTTTTCAGTCGTTCTTCGGGCGTTCGTACAACAACCTCAACTCTATCACCGACTGCAAGAATAATGGCGAGTGCGTCATTAACAAAAAGAACAGGACCGCTTGCAAAGCATGCCGACTAAGAAAGTGTCTTATGGTGGGCATGTCGAAGTCTGGGTCCAGATACGGTAGAAGATCCAACTGGTTCAAGATCCACTGCCTACTTCAAGAGCAGCAACAGGCAGCGCAGTCTGGTTCTCCGCCGCGAGTGCCGCAGTCACCTCACCCGCTGGCGCCGCCGTTCCCGCCGCACCTGTTCCCCGGCCTCGCGCGGCCCCGCTCTAAAGAAGAACTCGCCCTACTTGGCATCGATGACTATAAGCCATCAGCTGGTTCACCCGACTCGCATCGTAGCGAATCCTCGCCAAAACTAGACGACATCAAGGCTAGGATATCGCACAATAGGCCTCCGGAGAGGCCACTAACACCGCCTCGGGATTTCGTCCCTCTCCCAATAGCCAACTTAGCCTCACTGCCCCACTTCCCTCACTCGCCGTTCCTGCCACCGCCGCCGTTCAGCCCGTTCGCCCCCAACCACCCGCTTCTGTTCCCCGGCGGGTTCCACCCGGCGCTCTACCATAGAAACTTGCTGGAGCATGCCGCTTTCCGCGAGAACAACAATGACGTCAGAATTGACGACCACAATACCGTTTCATCGAAACGCTTTTTCCTCGATGATGTACTAAAAAGTCAACAAAGATCACAACCGCCCACTCCGCGAGAAGAGGATGCAGTCTCCGAGAGAGAATTCGTCCCGACACCGCCTGCTGAAAGAACAACGTCAGAATCACCGATTCAGGAGAATCCGATGGATCTGTCGGTGAAATCTGATGGCAGATCGAGTTCAACAAGGAGAAGATCTGATGATAGCGAAATTATCCAACCCGATAACGACGATGAATCGGGCAGCAACCCCGGCTCCGTCAGCGAGGACGACGACGTCTCTTACTCAGAAATCAAGAGGATCAAGCTCCACCCGCTAGACCTAACAACCAAAGTGTAAAATCACTCTGTCCATTTATGAAATTAGTATCGTAATACTTTATGGGAGACAATGCCGCAGCAGTGAAACAACAGAGGGCCAGTAAATCGGATTGTGATCACAGTAAAATTTAAGCTGAAACAATGCGTGTATGTACAATAAATTAGACATTCGTTTGTGAATTTGTTATTAATTGATTTAAAAGAGTCTATCCAAATACGTAGGTGTAAGTTATAATAGGTTTAGTTAGAGAAATGTTTGGTACTCAAAGTGACCCGGTTGTTGGATGTACAAATCAGATGTAAATATTAAATTATTGTAATAGAATAACTTAGCATAATATTAGTTAGTGATTTTAATTGAAAAGCAAACAGCCGGGTGTATGCAAATTCAATTGTAGTAAATTCTTTTTTAATCGTACTTAATTCTATGTAATTGCAAAGAATGTAATTTATGTAATGTAAGCAACAATTACCTAGGTACTTGAGAATTTTATTGTCACCGACGAGTGCTCTTTTCCTATGCAGAAGTATGTCGAATCTCTAAATGGAAAATGGTTTGAATATTTTTGTTCTACTATAAGGTATGGCTTACTCAGCGATCATAGATAAGTCCATTACTGTTTAAATTATAGATTTACTACATGCAATATTAAAAACATTAGCAGATATGAATATCAACAATATAATTTCATTAAACCGCAAAGTATTGCGTTTTTGAGATAAGTTTAAATCTTGAACTATTGAAAACTAAATAATTAAAATTCCAGTTGATCTTATTTCAAAAACGTAGTTCTTTACGTGTATCGTTCATTAATTTATTGTTCATATTAATATCAATTAATGAAAGAAACATTTTTTTACGATGAAGATCATTGCGTAGTTGCTCAATAAGGAGGTCTATTCATTTCGAAATTATTTGTAGATATTACGAATAATTGTGACATTCTAGTAAATAATATAGAACAACTAAGAGTTTCCTGTGTAAGCCGAAAATGTTCAAACCACTTTCATATACTCAATATGTCTTTAAGACTACATGTTTGCTCAATAACGCAGAGAACTCTAAACAAATATACTCAAATTAATCGTCTTTGTAGTCACAATTTATATACTCAACAATAATATATACAGTGATCAAACATATATATATTTTTTGTAAATAAACATATATATATACATTATATGTATGTACTGTAAAAAAGGTACATAGTATGTATAAAAAAATTGTCGGTTCTTCATAACTGTTGCAAATATTTGGACAGGCAGAAAAAGTAAAACTATGAGTTGGTTCTTTTTTTTTAATACGAACAATCCCAATTATTTGCATCAGGTATCATCAAAGTATATTTTACTACTTTTATGTATGAATTATGGTGTAAAAATATTACAATGAGGCGTACGAATAAACTATTTATGCACTCGAATATTTTGTTTTTTTTATATTTTCCCTGTATTATGTAATGAATATAAGATCACGCACTCACGTCAGTAATCCCCAGCCCCCTAGCAAAACGCTCCTAAAAAGACATGACAAGACATACCAGGCACTGCGATTGGTTACAACAAGGTACGTCGCACGATATGTGACATAGTAGCCAATCACAGCGCGTATGTGTTCTATGTCTTGACTTTCTTGACGCCCTTGCTAGGGCTGCTGAAGGGGATGGACTGAACTTAAAATTACAAGGACTCTTCGACCTCATTTAGCACAATAAGGACTTAAGAACGTCAGTATTATAAGCCTTAAGTTACAAGTTGCTAGCTCAAAGCCTGAATAAACCTAAATCTCCATGAAAGGCAGCATTGTAGCAGCATTGTATTTACATTCCAGGTCAGTATGTCATAAATCCCTGTGTTTAGCAATCAGGCAATTTTCCAAATGAGACAAAATGGTGGCCTACTTCATAAAAACAAAGTAAATATGAGCTATATATTTCAATGGCAAGATAAATTATATTGACGGACGGACAATGCGGTCGAATCAAAATAAAGAACCAAGTAATAGATTTTAAAAATGTACACAAGCAATGAATTAAGTACTAACTGACATTACATTTACTAAAAATAAAATAAATAATTGCACTTAAATAAAAGGCGTCTATCCAGACAGAGCCATTTGCTAATTACATTTATGTCTGTAGCGTAAGTTTTTCTCCTACTTATTGTTACAAACGAACAATAGAAACGGAAAGAACATAGATAGGATAACTGTAATCTTAAATGTATATACAGATATAATCAATAAATTCTCACGGGAGCAGAATAAAAGGGATAATTTTGGGATTTGGGATAAAATCAATTTGGATATTCGAGCTTCCTTACTATAATTTTCATCACCATAAGTGTTTTACAGGTTAGTGTAAAACCGTATTCATAAAAACTTAAAACGTTGACTAATAGTTGACGTATATCAACTTAAACCAGTTTGTCCGTATTTAGAGACCTTCACTAGCTGTGCTCTAACGCTGTCCTAACTTTATGAATACCACCGTAAAACTCTGACAAATACACCTACGAAGCTAAGTACATGTATTCAGTTTAACTAGAATACGCAACGTTTATTACAAACAGATTCATCGAAACACTAGAATCAGAATTAAAAAAGAAAACACGTTTTATGGAAAATCTGCTACATTAATTTGAACTATACCTACTTACATGATCCATAGTTTTTTACACAAAGTAATTCTGCAACCTACCTATCATAATGGTATTTTAACGTTTATTAAATTATCTCTAATGTGATCACTAAAAATTAAATGGAGTGAGTTCATGTTCAATACAACCGGCAGTCGGGGTCGACACTAATCTCCCACAGATTATGACGACCCCAATTGGGGGTTGTCGTTAAATTGACAGGCTACGTGTTAATGTTATCATACACACATAAGTTACCTATTACAAATTACAATTAAACTTTAAGGGCCTTACTAATAATGGCGGAATTGCTATTTCGAAGATACACAAAGCTCAACTTAACTTGTCAGTTGTATGTCAAATACGGAATAACCAGTTCAATTAGACCTGTAATAACCGCTGTATAAGTGACAACGCGTTTATTGGTAAGGGGGTTAGTGAACATCCTGAACTCATTGGATTATGCACTAGATGTCGAAATCATTAAAATGCTGAGTGTTAATGGTTCTCGAGCTGATTGTCTTAGAAACGTTGTTGGACATCATAATGGACGACTTTTACCGATAATGTTGAGAAATCGCTCTTATTTAATACAAAAAAAAAAACAAAATCCACCAAAAATCAGTTGAACACGCACATTATAGCGATAGAGCAGCGGAAAGCGACTTTGTTTATTACATGTTTTTAAACTATGTAGGAGATCATAGATTAATAGGTACGTAAGATAAAAAGAATCCAGTTAAATAACAGACGAAACCTGAGGCGCCGTCTCGCTACATCCCGTAGTTACAATAACCCATGGTAGCGTTCAACCATGTGGCATGCTTACTCAAATTTTTCTGAGATCCTTAGTAAAACATCCGTCATTGGCAGGCACCTTAGGCCGCTGCGATACCGAGCAATGCCAGCTACGAGATTGTGTAGCAGACCTTGGCTGCGCGTATAGTCCGGAGTCTCTCAAGACACGGGTAAATAGGTTCCTAGTGAACAAATGGCTCCACCGTAGACCACACAGCCGGGCCGACGTACATCAAGGGGTCAGACAGACCCTTTTTTTTTTTTTTTTTTTTACGTGGGTGAATCCTCATGGACACCCGCCGCCATGGGGACAGCGAACGAGGTAGTGTCGGACTCTTACCGACTAAACCCCCATGATGACCTCCGTGTCGCGTGCAGGACGGGTCCCGGGAGTACCCGAAGAAATTGCATCAGGACCCGCCCAAGCGATCGTCCTGTCGGACTCCGGC
>SJJU01001817.1:0-56806 GCA_012932125.1 Conopomorpha cramerella | reverse complement strand
CGCGTCCAAACAAACAAACTTTTCAGCTTTATTATGTTATAGTATAGATAATATAAGTACGTACTTGCAAAGAATCACGCGGACGCCTGATCTCCTAGTGAAAGTGCTCACTGTTTCAGCCAATGTTTTCCATCAAAATCCGTTGCGTAGTTTTTAAGATCTAAGACAGCGGGAGGCGAAATTGTTTTTTACTATGTACTTATTGATAATGAAGAATGTTTTCCATCACCGTATGAGCATGACCTCGCGATATTTTCCTTCAGTGTACGAGCTTAGCTTGGCGCATTTTTTTCCGATTGCAGTTGACCACTAGCCGTCCTTATCATGTAATATAAAGAGTTTATTGTAATGTGCAATGCAATGCTAGGTTCTTCGGTCTCCGTCATTCCACACCGCTACGAGCGAGACAGCAACATACAATGCACAAATCGATATGACTTTATACGAGTCATAAGAATTGTACCTACAATTGCACCATATATATCTCTACTCATAATACATAGGTAGGTAAGTATGCAAAATTTGTTCATTAGTAAACATCTTTTTTTAAAAGTCACAAACTTGACACACACTAAGATTATCTGTGCACACAGCGGTATTTGGCTGTGTGTGTGTGCGCGCATGCGTTTGCGCATGTCGTTGTCTGTCACTCTGTGTACCAACCTACCTAGTGATAAGGAAATAGTTTTCACATGAAATACCTTGTTAAGTAAGGACCTACTTTTTCATGATAGGGATTGACTGGTGATAGGGATATTATACACACATCAACAGTGTCTAGGGATCAAGAACATTTTGAGCTCTAAAAAAATCTAATTTATTAAAATCAAATCTAATCTTCTGGGTCTCCTACCTAATTCCCCATGCCTGTATCAATGACTTATCACCTCATTTTGAATAAATTATGAATGAATTCAGTTTTTGTAAAATATATTCTTGATTGCAATCTTCTAAAATGTACTTGATCCCTAGACACTTTTGATGTCTGTATTACAATTAAACTTATAATTATATTATTCTTAGGCACAGGTCAAGAGAAAAAAATTATCATCAGCGACATGACGAGGTCTTCCCCCAATGATTTCCATGATCGATTGGGGAGTAATGCCAATTATCGCCACGCTTGGCAGGCGGGTTGGTGATCACAGTGGTGTTGTGGTTTAACTCACAGAGAGCGCTGCTGCCCGTCCTCTGGAGAGTTGCCTCGGTCGGTCAGATATTTAATTTAATCTGTTTTATATTTATTATAGCGGCATTCCTCCCCAAAATATTATCATAGTAATGGTTGGGGGAGGTCCCTCGTCCAGCTGTGGACGTCATGTCAACAATGATGATAACTATGAAAATAAATATTTTGAGGTGCTCCCACCCACAAAACAAAATTTTTAGGACCAGACAACAGGTAGACGCTTGAAACATGACATAGAATGAGCACCTATTATTAATATTTAACTGGGACACAATATTATTTTTGCCGTTTTTAAAACTTTAAGTAAAAAACCAATGATACCAAACAACTTTCCCCAAGGAACACTATATCCATAACTTAAAGAAAAAAGAACCGACTTCAACCAGTAAAATTTGACATGTGGTTTTCACATGGATGCCATAGTCGGAACTGAACCAAATTTGTATGGGACCAAACGGGAAGCACCTGCTTTCAAATAAAAAATAACATCCAAATACATCCATAGTTCCTGGGGTAACAAACATTAAAAACAAGTAGAGAACCTCCTCCTTTTTTGAAGTCGGTTAAAAATTATATAAAAACATTGCCACTTTATATGAAGAGGTATTTTTTTTCGTATTTAACGTAGGGTTCCTTAAGGAAAGTTAATTATAAGCTGGGTGACTTTCTCTAGTTTCGCTAGAATTTTTTACCTTGAAGACTTGGGGGGAGGCCTTTGCCCAGCAGTGGGAAACAATTCAGGCTTCGTAAAAAAACACTTATTTAATATAAAAATAAACAATACCACACCGTTGCTTAACATCAGGCAGGATTGTGGTCAAACGATTGTTCAATGAGTTTAAAAGAAGAAAAAAAAACGGAACCATTAATACTCACGTCCGTTTCTCACTTAGCGGGTTTTTCTCTGTTGCTATGCGGATAGTACGTACCTACGCGACGCTGTTGTGACGCAACTTCAGAATGCTGAACGACTTCATGAGGAGATATAAGCAGAAAGAAAAGAAAAGATTCAGATCATTTCGGAGAGTGTGCTACGAAGTTGCATAACCTAATCTCGTTTTTACAATAGAACAACCAGGAGAACGGCAAAACGTCATCCATACATACCAGGTGGATTTACCATTTACGCGAACCAAACGGTTTGCGTCTACTTTCATAGTGCGAACCGCTAGATTGTGGAATGACTTGCCGGAGTCTGTGTTTCCTGCGCAGTATAGTCTGACTGAAGGTCTTCAAGTCGTGGGTGAATAGGTACCTAATGAACAAGTGTGCCAACATCGTAGACCACATCGCTACTAAAAAAAAAAGATCAATAGATATGAAGGAACCATGTTTTATTGGCAGAGGCACTTGCTAAGCAAATGCACAGTTCATCGAGCACATTTAACCCAACCGCGTGACGGGGTGTGAGCTCATGGCCGTTATATTGTTATAAGTAAATAAATACCATAATACACTTCACTTCACGCCTTTTAACCCCAAAGCGGGGTAGGCAAAGGCACTTGCTTAATAAATGTGATGTTAAAGTGTGTAAATAAATAAATAAGCAAATGCCCACGGTTCACCAAGCATATTTAACCCAACGTGACAGAGGGTGAGCCCATCGCCGTTATAGGGTTCACACACCTTGTGGTGTGCGGGTTTCATCTCGATGTTGCCCTTAACCGTGCGAGCGTTGCGTGGCGTACATAGACTCTGAAAAAGAGTCCCATTGGTGCACTCCAGTAGCCGAACTCGAACCCGGGGCCTCCCGGCTACAAGTCAAGTATCCGACCAACTGGACTACAGACGCTCTTACAAATACTATAATATCTGATGACATTCATATAATATAGTTTTTAGAATTCTTGTCCTAGTACACAAACATGAACTGAAGTGGAATTGGGTAGTGCACAGCCGATAGGACCTATAGGGTATGAAAGTCCTAGAGTGACGGCCTATGGGAAGCGTATTGGACCTACAAGGACAATCTAAACGAGAGAGTGGGACGCTCTGATAAAGGCACAAGACCAATGGTCGATAGTGCGCCTTTGGGGAGGCATAGCTCCATCAGTGTGCTAACATGATGATCATTTACTGTACCGTGTTTCCTAATTATTCATGTTTTTTTTATTTGAAGGAAAATTATAATTTATTATAGGTAAACAATTTAACATAGAATCCGGCTATGCAAGGTCGAGACGATAGCCGTACAGACAGAGGCACTGTGTAATGTGGCAACGTTGGATTATTATGATTATAATAAATCACACGATTACTAAATACTTTTTAACACACTTCGGTTAATATTAGGTTCTCTCTTATTTTAAGCGACTTCAAAATGCAGTCTTTCTCAATTCGACTTTTATGTTTTTTTGTTGTTGGACAGAAGATATTCCTATGATAAGGAAATATTCCTATTAAAGGATAAGGTTATGATGATGGCAATGAAAATCTGAAAATTTATGTACTTTAACTGGTTAAAATCGGTTCTTTTTTCTTAAATAATATTTTGTCATAGCGTAGATACTACTACGCTATGACAAAAGCGAAAAAAGTGACAAGCTTTTGTCAAGTTTTTGTCATTATTTTATAATAATGACATAAAGGTTATCCTTTAGCAGGTGCATTATTATTAATCTGTAGATTACCTAAAAACCTCATGTTGGTTGGTAGTCACTAGTTCATTATCGTTTATGACCTTTTGTACCAAAAACATCTGTATTAATATTGGAAAGGTCACTGACTCTCTTTTATTTATAAATAGATGCCTACCTACCTATGTATAAGTATACATCGTTAAACTTTTAACCGCCAATGTCTCATTTAACAGTCAGAACAGTAATTCTGAAGAATTCAAAATTACGAAAACATGTATCATTTGTTGGCCAAAAAGCAAAATTTCGTAAGTACATCTACGTTACATAAACGATTATTCGAACCTATGGAGTCATTTTTACTTTTTGCACAAACATTGACCATATCTACTAGTAATCAACCTATTCTAAAACAAAGTCTTCCGCTGTCTGTCCCTATGTATGCTTAGATCTTTAAAAGTACGCAACAGATTATTATGCGGTTGTCTTTAGTAGATAGAGTGATACTTGAGGAAGGTATATATGTCTAATACATATATATAATAGAATGGAAACACTGTTAATAATGTATATTGGCAAAACAACGTTTTCCCGGTTAGATAGTACCATTATAATCACTTGCACATTGAGTTTTTATTCTCTCTTTAGTATAAGGGTGACGTTTAGCTTTTTCAACATCTGACTTTTCAAATTTCATACATAAGCGACAGTTCTAAGCAATATTTTGGCAAAGCAATTAAAGATCTAAATATGTCAAAATAAGAAAGATCTTTCCTAAGTCTACTACACCCTGGCAGTTGCATCGCTCTAGCATCGTAGCGGAAAACGATATGCATTTCGTTACTTTCATTTCACTGTCACCCGTAATAAAACAGAGCGATGCAAATAGTTTGCCACTACGATGTCAGAGCTATGCAAGTACGAGAGCGTATCAGACTTGGCCCCCAGATCTTAATTTACCTTTACATTTGTTTTTCAATGTGTAACTGAAGGGTATTATAATAACGTGTAGTGGTATAGAGGTCCAGTCCATCCACAAATCTGTTCTAGCATCTTAAGGTTCAAAATATAACATCTCTACCTTAACCATATTTTTTTCCGCTATTTGCTACAATAAGAGCAATTTTGCCACAGAAAGGTAGGTATTGGTTAACATGTGTTTTATATAGTTAAACTGTCACATAATTTACAATTAGGCCTAGGCTCTACTTAAAGGTAGACTTTCGGGTCAAGCGTCATAAACGCGACGTCACTGTCGCAAAAGACGCTCGCTTCTGTAATAATGCAGAATTAATAATAATTTCTGTAATAATTCTCCCAGCAGCCTCTTGAACACAGTGCTGAGCAGGATGGACTGCCCTATCGTAAGGCACTGGAATACCGTGCATTTGGGTTCCAGATGTGTAATATTAAATGTTAAATAATACTATTAAAACGAATACCTAATAATGCTTGTGGCAACGTTGAATTATTATGTTTATAATAAATCAGACGATTACTAAATACTTTTTAACACACTTCGGTTAATATTAGGTTCTCTCTTATTTTGACGCGGGAAGTGTCATCAATACTGATTATCTACTTTCTTGGCCGACCGTCAAAATCCTTCAGGTGGAACAGACGGGGGCCTTTTCCCGGCGATTGCAAAGGGCCCCGTTTGTTAGGTAGTAAACCCTATAGACGCATAAATTTAATTTAAGTTACATAGTTGATTTCAAATTCAATTATTTATTATTGTACCTATTGTATTTTGATTTAATTTTCTCATTTTATATTATTGATTGCTAATAAATTGTTTTTAATTCAATAGTTTTAAGAGAAATTATGTTTAAATGAAATGAATGAAATTATGCAGAAATGTGAAATAAATAAATTATTATAAATAAGCATTCTCGAAAATCCCTAAGCCTGCTTCTCGCGTATACAGAGCGTTAAAGGACCCCGAGCAATGTTCATAGGAACGTTGTTAGGCTCAATATGAACAACTTTTACTATGGCGACAATGTGAGGAAATGAAAAAATAAATTTCAATCCCCATACAAAATATCATCTCTCAAGGCAAACATTTTGTCTTTTTTGTATGGAGATGAAAGCATTTTGTAGCGTTTACCCGCATAAAATTTGTTTATATTGACAAGCCTAACAACGTTTCTAAGATCATTGCTCGGAGTCCTTTTACATTCTGTATATAGTAAAAAAATAAGCACGTTAAAAAAATACTAGTAGGTACCTTACTTATCATTATTTTTAATCTCCAGACCAGAACGAAGCAAAGGCACTAATTGCCTAATTGAATACCTAATGCTCAGACAGGGTGGTGAAGCAGAGAAAACGGGCCGGTAGAGAACCTTCATTTATGATCATTCTGTGTGCCTTCTAGAAAATTCTATGATGATAGTGTGCAGGTCAGGGTTTGCAGTGTAGGGAAAAAAGATGGAATGATCCCTGCTTATAATGGATTTCGGACTGTGGTTGAATGGATGTCGTTTAGTTCCTTGTAATCGCAGGATCTCTCATAATCAGGTAGGTACTGTATTAATTATACGTATTGGGGAACTTAACCGATGGAAAAATGAGGTAATTAAAAAAAAATCGATGACTTTTTTATTTATTTATTATCACGGAACAAGAATTGCATTACAGGTTGCCCTAATTCGCAAAACGTATGAACTGAACAAAAACTAACAAACTAAAAATGATGAAATTTAAAAAAAATGTTCCGTCAATATTTTAAATGGCTGAGTTATTCATTCCACCCATTTCCGATATCGAAGTCTTAAGACAACATTTGACGCACGCAAAGCCTCTCAGTGGAATTATTTCATCAAATAAGGAGCGCTATTCAGAATGGTTTCCACTGAAGATCACTTAACCTTGACTGTAGGGGAGCGGACAGAGTGAGTTCTACATTAAGTTGAGCTGGCAAGCTTAAGATCACTCATGAAGTTGTAGGTCAGGTTAAAACGCCGTCGCGACGACATACAGTACGTACCTAAGTAACCTCTTGGAGTTCAATGAACTTACGACGCACCGGCTCATTTTGAGATGTTACCTAACCGAGTTGTAAAGTAGGAAAAAATGTGTGAAAAAGACCAACTTTACACCTTCACATTGAACTTTTAAACTTAGCAAACTATACGTGAAGCTAGACCATGTCTGTTTCAAGCAGTTAAGCACAATGTGGCTTCGATAGATAGTCGCTCGTTCCCACCATAAACTTAAATAGCTAAGTGTACCAAAAATTTGTTGATCTGAAGTGTTTAAGTAATTTATAAGTACAGAGTTCTCAATACTAATGGCTAAGTAAACCAAGTATGTGACTGTACTAGATATATGACGCGAATGGTTTTTTTCTTGTAACTTTGTGAATGACTCGTGCCAAATGAGGCCTAAGTTTGCTAACTTAGTCGTTAAATTGTCGTAGGCCTACACCTTCTTGTCTCTTTTTTTTTCCTTTTAAATGTTTTAATGACGAATACGCCGTGTGGTAACGGCGAATAGAATACATGTGTCACCACCCCAGCCCAACTTTTCCCGTCATGGGGGTCGTAAGAGGCGACCGAGGGAGCTCTCCAGAGGACGGGCAGCAGCGCTCTCTGTGAGTTAAACCACAACACCACTGCGATCGCCAACCCGCCTGCCAAGCGTGGCGATTACTGGCATTTCACCCCAAATGACGGATCTCATTGGGGGAGGCCCTCGTCCAGCAGTGGACGTTATGTGGCTGATGATGAATGACGAATACTGAAGAACAAACATTGCATATATAAAAATAGACACATCTTATATCGCTGGTTAGTAGGTAGGTATAACTACTCCTTTGATGTTTTTAAAATCGGAGAAGTGGGGGCCGAAATCACCCACCGAAGGTTCCGTACGAATTATTAAACTATTACAAAATGTTTACTTTTCAGATTTTTTCCTATGCTTACCTTCTGGTAGTTAGTAGTAGTAAAACTGTATTAGGTAAGTACTTACCAATATCAAGTTCAAGTAATTTGATTCCCTTGGGAGTGTTGTAGCTTATCGTTTTATGCATAGCCTAAAGAATCCGTTTTATTTTTTCTGTTTGAGGTGCGTAACCTGAACTTTTTATAAATATTCTGAATATTTCCAAACGTGATAACGAACTTTTCACATATTCATATTATTAATGACTAGCTGTGCCACGCAGTGTTACTCGCATTCTCCCGTTCCCGTTGGAATTTCGGGATAAATAGTAGCCTATGTTCATTGGGAAAAACGTAACTTTCTTTTAGTGTAAGAATCATCAAAATCCGTTCAATAGTTTCGGAGCCTATTCAATACAAACAAATAAACAAATCTTTCCTCTTTATAGGAATATTAGTATAGATATATTTTTATTAAGAAATACTATTATTTGTTAGTTATTATTAACATTAAATAAGATTATTTTCCAAATAGAGTCTGGTTTAGATGTCGATTACATTGACGAAGGAATGGATGGCCGAGTATTTTAGAATGAACTTTAACAAGTCGCCATGACACGGCATTTTATATTGCTGCCTTTTGGTTTCTACTTTACGACAATGTTCCTTGATTCTGGCACAAAAGCACGGTCACTATCTACCTGCGGAGAGCCATGAAACCTTGTCTGCTTTTTCTCAACAATACATTTCACGGGTAGGTATATGCAGGACTTTAACACACGCAGATGCTATCTTTCCCATATTAGAAAGGGTGGAGTTCTGAGATGCCACATTGAGAGAAAGACAGCTTATAAGTAGATATTAGTAATTGTATTGGTACTTATGACCAGGTCACCAGATGTGGCTAGCTGTTTTAAAAATATAGTTGTATGCAGATTTCTTTTTGTCTAAAATATCAGTTGAGTAATTTTTTGGAAGACTTTTCCTTCTAGGTGGCATGAATGCTACCCTGTATACTACAGAACGATGGAGACAACAAACATTTATGAGTTACTAGGTGTTTCATCTACGGAACTCTAAAAATTACCATCAAATTAAATGAATAAGCACTCAAGGCATTTAATCATGAAGTGCGATGGACAGATATATCATGCATTAGTGGCATTGTTACCCACAGTTTATTTTGTTCCCGAGGGAATTTCGGGATAAATTATAATCTGTGGTGTTCCAATGAAAAACATTTTTAAATTAAAATCCGCTCTGCAGTATTCAAGTGAAAGAATAACAAACATCGATGTATAAAAACAAACTTTCGTGTGTATAATATACTAGCTGTCCCGGCAAACGTTGTTTTACTAAAATACCTTATAGCCTATATTATGTTATTCTAATTAATAAGCTACAATACTGCCAAGTTTCATCAAAATCCGTCCAGTACTTTCTGCGTGAAAGAGTAACAAGCATCCATCCCCACATATAAACTTTCACTGTTATAATATTAGTTTTAGGAAGCCTGTAAAGTTTTCTAAAGGTGTCTACCCAACACACTAAAAGATGCACGCCAACACACCAAACCCATCCGGTTAGTGCTGGTGGATAAACCCGGCGAGCTCGTCTCAAAATGAAACCGCCGCACCGACCCACGGTGGGCTGAAAATCGACCTTTCATAGACATAGAGGCTTCAATTTTTAAGGGTCAGTTTTTTGGCTTGAAATCGTTTCTGCTGATCATTGGCTACGTTAAAAATGTCGTTGGAGATGATATGTTGCACAAACAGAAAAGTTAAAAAATTTTTAAGAAGAATTTGTATCGAGCTAGTATGAAAAATCAAGATATTTCTGGAATCGCATGGTTGGCCGTTATATCCTTGCACAGCAGCCTCTATGTCTATGAAAGGTCGATTATCAGCCCACCGTGCGACCGGGCCACGACTCCACGAGGCATTGTACAGACACCTTAAACAAAATTACTCACTCGTAGAACCTCACTTCGATGTTAGCCATCCTCTCGAAGTACGTCATGGCTGCAGAGCCGTTCAGCGGCGCGTACTGGATCTTGTACTGCTTGGACAGGTCGTCCAGCGACTCTATGGGCGTGTCCAGTCGAGACACCGTCAGGAATGCGGCTAAATTCGCCGTGTACGATGCTATTATTATGAACCTGGAAACGTTTGAAAACTATTAGTTATGGAAATTAAAATTGAATGCTTTTTATGCTAAAGCGAGACATGCAGTAGTTAGTAGGTAGGTATACCCGTGGCGTGCACACCATATAGGCAAAAAGACACTGCCTACCTTAGTATTCTGGCTACCTGGCCTAATGATATAGTTATTGCTAGATCTTTTTTTGTTGTACTCACGACATAGGCTAACGAAGGTACTGTGTTTTGTTGGTGAGTGCATAGGTGGTACCTATATTTCGTAAAGACAAGTTTTCTATACATAGGTGTCAATCCTTGGGGATTACTGCCTACCTTGTCGTAAAAGCCAGTGCTCGCCACTGAGCTATACCTACTCCTGTAATGATTTTAAAACCGGACATCACCCTGCGGGGGTGGAAATCACCCACCGAAGGTTCCGTACAAATTATGGAAATGAAAATTAAATGTTTTTTATGCTAAAGCGAGATATGCGAAGAATTTTTTTTGCTCAGCTCATGCGCACAGTTAACCTATTTGGTTATAGGTTATGCACACGTTTTTGTATGCGGGTGTCTGAATAATGTTTTCCTTCGTCGTAAAAGCATTGCTTAGCGTTAGATAGATGGAGATACAAAGGCTCGGCATACTGCGTGTAAAAGGAGCCCGTAGCAATGTTATTAGAAACATTGTTGGGCTCGTCAATATGATGAACTTTTACTATGCGACAAAGCGGGGAAACCCAGAAAAAATATTTCATCCCCATACAAAATTGCACACACATTACACACACATTGCTTTCATCCCATTGGTAAGTAGCTAAAGCACTTGTGTTATGGAATTCAGAAAACGAATATACTTAATTAAATACATTTTTTTTCTTTTAAATACATACTTATTTAAATAAAACACACAGACAAATCCAACAAGGACTAAAAAACTCATTACCTAAGTACCTGTCAGTGGTGGGAATCGAACCCACGATCCGCGGAATAGAGACAGGCATTCTGACCACTATACCAACGGGCCCGTCATCAATAAGGTAGATTTGTTCAATTGTGACAAGTAAAAAAAGAACTTCAATATCTAATTGCATAACCTAATACCCCCATCGCATTTTTACAATAGGACAACCAGGAGAACGGCAAAACGTCATCCATACCAGGTGGATTTACCATTTACGCGAATCAAACGGTTTGCGTCTACTTTCATAGTGCGAACCGCCAGCATGTGGAATGACTTGCCGGAGTATGTGTTTCCTGCTCAGTACAGTCTGAAGGTCTTCAATTCACTGGGGTAAATAGATACCTAATGAACAAGTATGCTCCATCGTAGACCACATCGCTGCTTAACATCAGGCAGGATGGTGGCCATAGTGATAAAAAAAATTACATTCGTACGAGTTTGAACCTTAAGGTGGTGACAAGATTAATAGCCGATTATCTACCCTATGCTTATTTAATGTTAATTTTATAACCACATACTAATAAATGTAAGTGTACAACAAACAAACGAACGCCCACTCAATAGGATTAAATTATGTCATGTCATGACATTCATTCATACATCACTCTCTCTGTTTTCCGTTACAAAAAAAATACTTTTAAGTATTAATATGAAAGTGATAGTACCAACGACGTATTGTCTTGAGTCGATCTGTGAGCTAAGTATCTATAGATTCCTTTGTTGCATTGTGATGATTCAGGTGAATAGATATAGTTACATGATGTAGTAAGTGTATGAACGGGGACATAACTCCAATCTTCAAGACACCTATAGTAAATAAATTAATCAATATTTTATAACTACATACACATTGCCTTCGAGATGAACACATCGTACGTTTTGCACCATCCTAGGAAGTTTTGCTGTACAATATATTTCTAAGAATGAACCGCACTATGACGGGCCGGTTGGTGCAGTGGACTGTCCACTGCACCAACCCGTCCACTGTGGACAGCATGTCTGCATAAATTCCGCAAGGTCGCGGGTTCGATTCCCACCGCAGACAGGTACTTAGGTAGCATGAGCTTTTAAGGCTTTTTAACTACTTAACATGGGAATGTTAAGTAGCTAAAGCAACAAAACTTCCTATGGGTGTGTACCTATGATGGTTTCATCTCGATTAATTCGTTTACGGCAATGTCCACCAAGCTCAGCTCGAGATGCTCTACCGTGATTGGCCTTATTCATTCTTATTTATTCTTATTGTTGCATCATTTATTCTTATTGTTCTTATGGCACAGACTATTCCGGAAGCGCCACAATAATGTAACCCTACGTCCCCCCTCAGTGAACAAGTTGATACGATGCGGTCCGATACGATGTCCGCACGAACGCTCGCTGTCAATTTCAAATCTTCGTAATCAATACAAGTGTCCTACGTCTTTCCGACTGACATTCGTACGAGTAGTTGCGATGCGGAAATGTCAATTTGGCTTGCGATTTTCGGACGAATTTCGTACGAAACATCAAAACAAACAATTTCAATTTCGTTTTTTATTTTAATTACAATATAATCAAATGTAGACGGTAACATTCTTGCATATTCCTTGAATAGCAAAGGGTAAATACTTTAAATATGAGTTTTCTGACAAAATAATTCGACGGAGCCTAGACATGTTTGTCGAAATGTCAAGTTCAGGCAGGACACTCCATTAGATCCATACCGGATCGCAGTAAATCCGCACCGCATCGTATCCGCAACGCATCGCATCAATTTGTTCACTGAGGACGTAGCGTTAGTAACACGCGTGTTCACCGCAGGGTTTAGTAGGTGCGAGTGCCACATAAACCCGCCCTTATCCCCGTTACCGGCGGAGTATCCAAAACGCATTTCTCCAGAAAAAAATGGTACACCAACACCTCTTACCCAAAAAGCCACCACGTGGCCGCCAACAACCTTCCAGAAAGGTTCTTCGGCGCCTCGCCACCGCCTTGAGGCGTCAGTGACGTCATGCAAAACCATAAACACTCTTTCAAGGTAAATTCCCTCTTCTCCTCATCATCTTTATACTTTTCCCGATTATTCTGGAAACTGTAGGGTGACCATTTGTCGAACACCCACATGAGGAAACTGCAATGAAAAGTGTGGATGCTTAAATGCTTAAAGATTTTTCTCGTCTGTAAAACATGAAATTGTGTTACCAACCCGCAAACAATCATTTTATTCGGAAAGAAGCTAGTCTATACCGTACATACACATTTGAAGGGGTAAAAATCTAGTCAAATGAGTTGAAACCGTAAACGGAACAAAAATCAATTTGAAACAGAAAAAAAAACGCATCGAAAATAATCGTCAGCAAGATAAACTCCTTAGAAGAATATCGAACTTGGACTCTCGGACACAGAAAATCTTTGCTCGTCCGATGTCAACATATTGTGGTTTCAAACAAATTAAATTCCTCTTAGAAATTCATTGCCACTGCAGCTGTGGGTAAACTATAGGTAATGAAATAGTTTTTATCACAATGCATTTAGGTCCACTTTCGTAAATCGATTCTGAAATGTTGATAGTAAGTAGCGAACGGCGACGAAATGCCACCACCACTATTGTATTAAAAACTTAGCTAGCACAAAACGACCTCGATTCCTTCCCAGGTGTATCAAGATAAGCACACGCGGACTAATTCGAGCCGTGACATCAGATCATCGACCAATTTCAGTTGAGCCCGCTCATAAAATATTCTACAATGTCATGATTCACAATTTAAACCTCGTTTTGTTCATTGGTAATGGCCAAGCGTTTGTGTCTAACTTCACGTCGTTTCGGACCAATCAGTGGCCGCGATTGGCAATGAGTTTATGGCTGACGAGACGTCATAATAATCGTGCACATTTAGTTTTGGCGCCATAAAGAGTTGTTTTATGTGTTCCGGTCGTAAGGAATATTTTCATGTGCTAAATACCTTTTTAGCGCGCTTACAACATAGCAGTCAATAAAGATGAATTCGTTATTTTTATTTATTACTAGCTGTCCCGGCAAACATTTGTTTTGCCATAATAAGTTGCCTTTGTACCCCGTGTATTGGGAGAAATACAAATAGTACATGCATAAAACATAGATAGTGGCCGATTCTCAGACCTACGGAATACGCATATAAAATTTGGTTAAAATCGGTAAAGCCGTTTCGGAGGAGTATGGCAACGAAAACTGTGACACGAGAATTTTATATATTAGATTAAGCAAATATCAAAAGGACTTCTTGCTTCCTTTACTGGTATTGCAGTACTGGAATTATCTGTATGCCACTATTATCGAACTTCGTCTGAGTGATGGCTCCACTGGATCCACTCAACCAGCATAAAACAAAATATTGTCTCCGTAACTAGGCAGGTGCGGTGCGATATGGAATTAGTTAGTGGCGATCAATCGGTCACATAGGGGACCCACTTACCTAATAGTTCTGATGTCGAAATGAGGCCGAAACAACACGACCTATAATAAATCAGACTGCCATCGATATTTTGTCAACAGGTTGACGTTCACTCTATTTTCAGACTAACGGTTCCCATCACAAAAAAATGCTTTGAACTCGAAATTCCAGTCTGTTCTGAAATGAGGTTAAATGAATCACATCATTTAAAACACTCACCTGGTGAAAAAATATGCGGCCAGTATCGACAACCATACGTCGTTCTCCAAAACTGTCAGAAATTTGAAAAGAGATGTCGGAGTCCTTGGTAATTTCATCAGAATTGTGATACCCACAAGATCGTAGTAGGGCACAGTGAAATCTACAACGTTTTCTCTTTCGGCCATAACAGATAAAGAGGTGAGACCTATATCCGCTCTCTTTTCAATCAGCTCCTTTATAATACCATTCCAGTTTCCGTTTTCGTCCATAGTACCGAAATTATTGTCTGGCGCCAGAATAATCTCGTAGTCAAACTTAACTATCTGACGTATTTCCTCGATAAGATCGATACAATAGCCTTTGAATCCTTTCGGTGCTTCGTCGTCGCGTATTATGAAAGGTTGTTGCTGAAAAACATGACGGATTAGAGTGTACGATAGTAAAATAGGCAAGTAAATACCTATCTATCTAGTTTAACTGTTAAAGCCGTGACAATATCTATAGGGGAAAATCTTTAGTGCAAGCAATTTGTGAGTTCATCGACCCGGTTGAATTATTAAAAATGGATACTTGTTCGGAAACCAAAAGGCATAAAATTATCGTTGTTTCAGGTGTTTCAGAACAGAGACGTGTGACAACAATAAGATGTCATTATGTATGCGTGTTTGTCTACATTTTTCGTGCTGAAAATGCAAAGTTTATTCACCTCGACTGTTACGACCCTGTAGACAAGTTGGGCTGAGTAATCGCTCATATTCTCGGGGTCGGCCAGAGTGAGCTGGCTGGAGAGGCCGGCCTTCCAGGACCCTAATGACTTGCTGCCAATCGAAGCACCGTCCTTGACAGTGACTGCAGACACATCTGTGTTAAATTCCATGTAGCTGTAGCCGTTCATTGGCTCCTCCGTCGGAATGAAAAACGGAGCGTATGTTGGCGTTTCTTTCACCTAAAATGAAACTATGGTTACAGGAATAGTGATTAGACGCCTGAATAGGAGAATCAAATGAAACAATACACGAAAGGAGATTCAGGAAAGATGTGTACCTACTTTATAATATGTCAAATGTAAGTTTGCATACAGATAGAGCTCGCTGAAATTTACGCGATCAAATCGGTGATAATGTATTTAAGGACGTGTAAAAAGTACAATAAACGGACCGACAATGTGCCAGTATAAAAAGTTAGATGACCTTCGTAGATAAAGCAAGCGAAAGGTGTATCTCTAGGTAGAGATCTTGTTGTCTTTTCCAACCCCTTTGAGAGGCAGGTTTGAAAGGTATACTGAGGCACCCCGAGCAATTGTCCTATCGTTGCTGGGCTCGTCTTTTACACGTATGTAGTTACAAATGTACGTAGTATGTAGTTACAAATGTAAGAAAGTAATTGCATGACTACCAAAATATGTGAATTTGAACAAAAGAACAGCGATACACACCAACCTGAATACGCTTATTTAAACTTCACTTACACTTACAGACAGCTCAACATACATAGGTACTTCCTATTAACTTACAAACGTACAAAGCAATATACATTGAGTAAGTTTGTTTGCGATAATCATCTTTTTGCATTTTAACAAAATCCAGAAAGGTTAAAAGGCTGCATTTCTAATGTAATAAGAATAGGAAAATGTAATTCAACTGCTCCATTACATAATCAATTATTTATAGTATGTAAGTAAGTAGCTAGCAGCATTGCTTAGAAGTCTTAAATAGTTTTCCCTTCCCATGGTAATTATAATAGACAGCAAAGTGTTAACTACCGGCTCGGCTTGCTACACATTGGGTTTTTACAGCGTTCATAAAAAGTCGTTCAAACTAGTTACTGAAGACAACAATTATAATTAAGGAAAGTAATGGAAAAGTATAATTAATTTATCATCATTAGTCACATGACGTCCAATGCTGGACGAGGGTCTCCCCAATTACCCATCATCATTTGTGGGGAAATGCCAATAATCGCCACGCTTGGCAGGCGGGTTGGCGATCGCAGTGGTGTTGTGGTTTAACTCACAGATAGCGCTGCTGCCCGTCCTCTGGAGAGTTTCCTCGGTTGCCTCCGACGACCCCCACAACGGGAACAGTTGGGCTGGTGTATGACTCATGTATTCTATTCATCGTCACCACATGACTTCATTTATTACATATTGTTTTACATTCCTACGTAAATATTTTTACTTCAATATTTTTTGTCATTTTCTTTCTTTTCTTAAAAAAGGATAACAACCAGTTATCTGCTAGTATTTTTCATAACTATATTGGTATTTTCTATAGGTTGTTTTGTCACTACTACAGACAGACAGACATTCTAAAATCAATAGCATCTTCAGAGAATGGATGAAAGTCGATTAACAAGAGAGATTTATATGGGTCGGCTGAGTATAGGTCGCCCCAGAAGGACATATCAGGATGTGTGATGTCATAATCAATTGGGAAAACATCGCATTCTATAAGAAAATATTTTAACCGCCAATATTATTATATACCGCTTTTACATTAGATTAATCAGACCAGGTGGTTTTGAAATAGTCTTCGCTATTCAAAATCAGAAAAACAAATTTTACCATTCGTCGGAAAAGCAATCTAAATTCTATTAGTAGATACTTATTGTGATTTACTTATCAGTCAGAGCGAGAATCGATCCCACATTGCGCAAACGCCTATGATCAATTTGTAGAACCCACCTCTTGAAAAGCAGACTTCAGCTCCAGGGACCTGTTGGGTGTGTTCTTGCCATCGTAATCATCGCACGATATGTATTTCATGTCATTTGGCCACTTGCCAGAGTCCAGCAGTGCCCTGGAACATCACGATACCTAAATAAACCGTGCATTTTATTTATAGTGAACGTACACCGACGTGAAAAGTTATGAAATATTACTTTATCGCGAGAAATGTCCTTAGTGAGAGGTCGAAGTAGAAAGCGGAAGTTATCTCAGGTTCACCGTTCATGCTGTATGTGGTCTTGATCTTTCCAAGGCGATCCCTGCTTTTCGGATCCGGTGTAGGCCGAATGTAGACAATAGTCGCATCTTTGCACCCACATGATATGTCCCCTTTGTCCAATGACAATGCGAACCATGCCGTCTTTCGGCCAAAGTACTGGTTCTCGTCAGCGGCGTCTAGAACGTTCTTTATTGTTCTAAGGCTGCCGATGATAAAGAAATTGACAATGTCCAGCTCCCTCAAGCTGCGGAGTTGAGTCTTGATCTCGTCTCGGTTGAAGCTCTTGACAGGCGTTATGACGTGACGTGTCGGAATGTTCTGCAGTAACGACTTGTATTTATGATCCATGACTGCAATGATCAAGGTGATCGTTAAAAATAAGTATACTTACACAGACAAAGTTTCTTATGTGCGCGTAAATTGTGTTCTAATATTCTGCTAAACTAGAAGAGCTATTATATTTAGGTGGATTCATCTACCCACAGACGACTAAGGTTAATGTAATTGGTCTATTTACTCCGTAAGATTAGTTAAGGACTTCTTACTTATCATCATCAGGGACCTACCATTACAATCATCAATTTAGGATGCTAATACCAATCTTCAAATAGTCTAGTTAGGTTGGTATTAATTATACACGATTATTATAAAAAGTGTAATAGAAATCTGTTCTGGTTGGTTGGTATTCATTATGTGTAGGTATTTGTTAAATGAATTATTGTATTATAATACAAAACGTACCTATCTGTTTTCCCACATTACTAACGTACTAACATAAGTAGACGATAAAATATTCGCACCGCTTGTAAAACAACAGGATATCGAATAACTTCCACAAAGTGTTGCAACTACCTACTGTACGTGTACGTAAGTATCTAGGTAATAATATTCAAATGCGCTGAAAAAAAAAACTTACCGAAAAACTCATCGAAGATAATCGCAGCATTTGTAATATCTTGTTTAGTGACAATTGCTCTGATGGCTTCAGGCAGCATGTCAGCCGGTGGCATCACCTGCAGCATGAACTTCGTCTGGTTGGTAGTTAAAGCCCTCCACTGGCGCAAGTCCCCCGTCTGGCCGAAGGAACCCGAGATAGTCGGTAGAGAGAGAGCCGCGGTAAAAGATTTTACCGTCTCCGAACCGATGCCTGTCATTGTGAAATCCAGGACCACGTGGGGCGCCTTCTTTGCCGTTATCATGTCGTTGTATTTTCTACACACTGTAGGAGGGAAATTGGCATTATAGGACTTGAGACAGCTTAAGGTCAAGGATAGGTCTGCCTACGTCTAAACGTAAGATGCCTCCGGAGTTTCTTAATAGATAGGTAGGTAAAATCATATAATTGGTACTGACTGATATAATCATATACTGAATACTGAATACCGTAATTAGTTAGGTTGTTCATAATTTTAATAAGTATTTAACTGTCTCGTACTATGAATGCAGCCTTATCTATGACCTAGGCAGATCAGAGCCGAATGAGTTTCTCTCCCGTATTAGATCGACTTTGTAGTAAAAAAATATTTTCTGTGGACGGGACGGATAAGGGCAAATTATAACGGCGGCGGATTTTCATTATAATTTCTGTGAATCTACGAGGTAGGTACATAAGGCCTACCTACATAAGTACGTCTATTGTAGAAAAGCTCACGTATTTAAGGGACCGAGCGACGGCACGGCACGGCGGCTGAGATGCACTAGAAAACCCCACGTGTCTAAGAATAGCATCTCCGCTCATAAATGCAACTATGCAATTCCTATGTAGCTCTAGGTTAAGTATTTTTGGTTAACTAGTTACAAGGTGGGTACGGGTAATTCTCTGGAATTGTCGGTATTGATGGTCTAGATAGTACCTAAGTATTGTTTTTGACTGATTTAAAAAAAGGAGGAGGTACATCGATTGCATTTTTAGAATGTATTCAAACATGAAGATCGAAGACTCAAGATGCCACAGAACTTCCTATTAAGTGATCCTATAAGTGATTATGACGATTTTTTTATGTGCATGCTAAGAAAGTGCTTCCCACATTGAGCAGCACAAACGCCAGAAAAACGGTACGGTCGGTCGAAAACGGTACGGTCGAAATTTGTTTCAGTTATGAAAATGGCATCCATTAGAAAACTTTAAATGGAGGTAGGTAAGTCTAAAAGTTTTACTCGTTGAAATAGATTATCTTTTGTTCACAGTTATTCCGATCATATTATGCCCATCTGGTTTATTCTGCCAGACTAAACCAAGCTTAATCAATCATGGTATCTGGGATAAATAACAAAGGACTGACTGTCTGTATTGTATCACACACAGTAGTTAATCTAAATAGGAATAAGTAGTAAAAGTCCTTATGAAATCCAGATGCGAAGCGATCTCCACTCACCATTCTCCAAAAAGGCTTTGGCATCAGTTCGGTTCCCCACAACGACGACGGAGTCCACTGCAAGGCCCAGACTAGGGTTCCGTCGGACATATTCTTTGGCCACTTCGAAGGCGCGTTCTGCCAGTGCATTGTTCTCTTCGTTGATCAGCACTTAGGTTGACAGATAGATATTTTTTGGATAAGTATTACATACTAAGCGCGTCTGTGGTCCAGTTGGTCGGGTACTTGACTTGTAACCGGGAGCCCGGGTTCGGCTACTGGACGTGTACCAATGGGACTCTTTTTCAAAGCCTATGTACGCAACGCAACGCTCGTACGGTGAAGGACAACATCGTGATGAAACCCGCACACCACAAGGTGTGTAAACTATAACGGCGATGGGCTCACCCCCGTCACGTTGGGTTAAATACGCTCGGTGAACCGTGGGTACTTGCTTTAGCAAGTGCCTCTGCCTACCCCTCTTTGGGATTAAAGGCGTGAACGTGAAGTGTATGTATTTTTTTTTATTACATACTCTTAATTGGGTACTATCACTTACATACCAAAGCAAGTAGGTTTATTGGTAAGTCCCTAAGCTACATTTATTTATTGGTAGGTAGATTAATTAGTCACAGGACTAGATACAGATAATTAAGTGTAGATCGGTTTACCTACCTCAATAACTACCAACTATACATAGACATGACAGACCTAAGTCCCCAGCTGGCTTCGGTCATAGCCTAGAGCTGTCAATTACTTTGGATGGATGAACTGTCTGTCTAGTCGTAAATCTGTAGGCCTACTGGTCCACCTCTACTGTGCGGTGTGCGGGCAATGTTGTCACTGTTAAGTCTTAAAAGTCAAATCCAATAAACAAGAACACGCTCTTGGTACATCGCGGAGCACCATCCTCGCAAGCGGGATGAACGCTAGGCACCAGATTTAAGACGTATCTAGGTAGGTCGGTAGGTAAACAGTTCCGAACGTATAAGTTATAGGTCTAGCCTAATGTGGCGTGTTTAAAATGTAGATAGGTATTAAATACTCACAAACATTGATATTCTGCGTCGTTTGCCCTCTACAAACCGACAAAATGGTCGTTAAGAAGACGATGGACTCATAGATCCGGACCATCTTCTGTCACTATCACATACCGCCACTTACATGCTGACCTGCCTGCCCACTGACCGGCTCCGGTCAAATAAAGTGATGTGTATGTCCCTCGTTGCCGCGGTGACGAGCGACCTTGGTGCTCGCGCTTTACCTTATTGATGATATTTTCGAAGAGCATCATGAAAAATTGCTGTTTGTTTATGTACGACTAACTACCACTTCGTCGATAGGGGGAAACGATTACTGAGGGGGTAGGTGTTTCGTGGTCAGGTAGATAGGTACCTACTATGTATCTACCCACTTGTACGTACCAAAGTAATTTTCCGTGCCCTTTGATGTATTACCTAGTTACTACTATAGATAAAAAGAAAACTTCCTACATAGTGAACACGTCTTACCACTGATAAAAAATAAATGGATAAGTACCTAGTTATCAATTAACTTTAGACATACCTTTACCTACCTACTTAGATACCTAGTCCGAATATCTCCAACTACCTACCTAATCTATTCTACATGATGCCGATCGATAGTTATTACAGTAGGACCTATCGTTAAAATTTGTATGTGAAATAAAATCTATCTACTATAAGATTAATTACCTAATAATTATAAAGATCTATTATCTAGATGACCCGGCGCTAGCAGATATGACATGGTACCTACGGAACGCCAGGTTGTGTTGCGGTATCAATCAGAACCTGCATCCCACTACCAAGTAGGTAGGTAGTCTTTCTCCCACAATCTACTCACAAATCGCCAAAACTGTCCTTTGTTCAGTGTCTCAAATCAATAAAAATACCATTTATGGGGACTGGTATGTATAATAAAAACTAGAATTAAATCACGAGGCATAACCCGCCTCCATTTCAATTAGCTAACTGTTCGGTAGGTACGTCTCGCGGGATGCAGTGTCGTAACACAGCATCAATAAATAAAAATAAATTTTAAACTTATTGAAGATACCTTGAAATGAAGCCTTTGTCAAGACACGACACCCTAATGCACCCAAAGGACTGTCCCCACTAGGGTAGATAAAGGAAACTAAAAAAAATTGATTGGACTATTTTATTGCCAGAAACGTTTTACAAACACTAACACCATAGAGTGTTTTTGAACTGTATATTCTACAATAACCTATTACTATATTATGTACTTGAACATTGAAAAACTTTGAAAATGTTATAAGAAAAAGTTAGTCAAAAATCTTATTACAAAAATATCTTAGCACAGAACACAGTATTAGTTGTTTTGGCAATAAAAATTAAGATTCATTTTTTGTAAGAAACTTACATTCGAGGTTTGTTATGTATCACATATCAATGAGAAAAAATAAGTTACAAAAAAATAAATTCAGACAATGTCAGATAGCACGAAAAGCACGTAAGTAATCATTCAGGTTTGATGTCAGAGGTTCTCTGAAGACTTGATGTCTCTTAGCCTACATATGGAAGTGCTGAGCACATTATTATGAAAGAAAATTGTACAATTGAACTATGTTTATTACATTGTGGATGCTTTATAGTGATTTCTATGCACATGAACACATCTATTAGCACAGGGAATCAATTATTAAGGTAGGTTACCACTGAACGACATCCAAGTGACAAGTCAAGTAGTTAAAACAGTTAAGTCACTATGCTCATAGATAAAATCATAGTCATAGAAAAATTGCTCAAGATGAAATATTACACAATGTAAATAATATTAAAAAGAAACGTTTAAAAGGAATGTTTCAATGGTAAGTAATATGCCTATGCAAAAAATAAATGTGCAATATTTAACTGCTAACTTAAATTTATACAACTGAATTATTTATCTAAACATTTAATTCTTATTCTATAAATCATTGTAATCTGGAGCTGGCATCAACCGCATCGTTCACAGAACGGATTGTGAAACATCTTCACACTGGGTGAATTACTTTGGCAGTACATATTTTTACTGGCGAAAATGCTATTTGTAACCAATGTAATGCAATATTTTATATTCATATCCCATCTAATTGTCTGTTGAAATAGACTCCAATGAAAAAACAGTGAACTCCTACTTTGACATGCTAGATCAGTAAACTGCGATGCACACCCAGTCATTAGAACTGATTGTTCATATTAATTTACACTTTACAGGTACTTCACAGGTAAGCTTAATACACAATGTATATTTATAAAACTAAAATGTCACAATAGAACCCAACTCTGGCAGTTTCAAGGTGGATACACAAAATAAAGACTGGCCAGTCTTACAGTATTGTGAAGTGTAATAGTGTAAAGTAAAGAAATATGTATACTTCAATCACTTGAGTTGGGCTCTAGAGAACAGATGCATTGCAGTAAACCGAGCAGACATTGTATAGAAACATGTATCTTAGGCTGCAGCTTCTTCTGCCTCCTGAGGTGGAGCCTCCTCTACTACTTTGGGTTTCTTTTCTGGTGTAGTCTTTTCTGTAGCATCATCAACCACAGATTTCCTCTTCACACCGGTCTCTTTCTTTTCTGTAAATAAGAAATATTATATTAATAACTTGTTATTTTAACAGAAACTAATAAAAATGTATGAATCAGAATCAATACTTGAATTATAGACATCTATAAATTTACCTGAGTCACCGTTCTCAGTGGCATCATTGCTTTCCTCAGCATCACCATTTTCAGCGGGTGAGTCTTCAGCTGCATCATCTTCTGTGCCATTGTGCTCTTTGCCGTTGCCATTACCATTGCCGTTGCTCTCTGGTACTTCGGCAACCTTCTTGACAGGAGACTTCTTTACTGGAGACTCCTTAGCTTCAGTAGAGGTGACCTCCTCAGGTGCGACCTCCCTGAAAATAAAAATATCTTTAGTTGGATGTATTTTGTACTTGCTAGACTAGATCTACCTAGGTATTCTATGATCTACCTATACACTGAAACTAAACCTATCCAAAGTTAAGTACTTGTCTAAAACAATTGCTCAGTTAACTAGTGCATGAGATTATGAAAGGTAAAGCGAAGACAAAAACGCGCCATACACCTATTCTACGTAGTAAGAACCTGCAAGCAACTTATGCAACTCAGTGAATTGCGTTACATGTGGGAAAGTTGCAATCGCGGAAACTCAGCGTAAACATGAATGATAGCTGCATGCATTGCATAGGTACCTACGTTATTCGCTGATGCATACAGCGATACCGCATCGTTTTTTATATGCGCGTACATATACATCGAAGTAGAACAAATGTGTAAAAATAACTAATGAAAACATCGCGGCCCTATCTCGGGTTGGCTATAAAGTAGCGGACTTGCAAAACTCGTAGGTCACCTCGCCGCACCATGTTATTCAATTCAAACAGCGCGCGCCGATGACGCTTCGAGTTTTGAGCGTTCACCGCGCCGGCACGCCGCGCACCGACGCCATTTTGAAACGAGGTCGCGGCTCCCCGCGCTTTAACCGGCGTGCTTATTTTAACCGTATAATCCGAAAAATACGCTTTTGACCTGTATAAAGACATTACCTCGCAATTATCGATCTGTCCTGTACTCTTTGATACGCATTATGGACGCACGTAAATAAATTACACACACATGTATAGTTGAAAACAAAAGAACCGCTAATTTTCCCGCGTGCATTAGAACACCTCGACCACTTAAAATTCTAACTGACAACAATTAATTCTAGGATCTAACTTTAATTGTTATTAGCTAAAGCATTCTTTTACACTTTGTATGTTTTACACTCAGCACTACTTTACTTGAAATTTACTTATTCGTGACGAGTCTTTGAAGGGACGCATTCTTAGTTCTTACCGCTATGAATTTAAAACTTTCACTACAAAATAAAACACACACTACTCACTTGTTTTCAACAACAGCATCGGCCATGGTAATTCCTTTTTTGGTTATTGAAAATAAATTAATTTACAAACACGTGCTGGGCACTTTGTACAACACTGCACACTTCACAAAAGCCGGCGACCAAATGAAGGAGAGAGACGGCGGACGAGACGAGAAGAGCGGCGGTGGCGGCGTCAGCGGTGCGACGGGGAGGGAAGAGGGAGGAAAAGAATCGGCTCGACTCGGCTCAAAGACATGAAGTTGCATCATTGTAGAGTAGGATAGATAGATACAGATACAACGTATCTGAATGCGATAGACTGTGAAGTGGCAAGTAGTTCAGCGATGCGACGCCTGTGTTGCATCTTTTATGCGTGTGTGTGTGTACTAATACGTACCTTTGGTTGTGTTGAGTCTTGCTTTTCGTTGTATGTGTATAGCTGTGTCTGTGTGTAGGAAATAGGAATAGATCAACGAAATGTCATACACCTACACCTACGATCATAATGTGTGTGTGTGCGACTGTGTTTGTTGAGCGGTAGCGTTGTTGCCCAAACTTTGCCCCACGCGCGCGCGCTACCGCTGTAGGTACACACTATGATCCAATCCAAGTCGTGGACGATCTCCAAATTCCAAACAAGAGGCCGGGAGCTGGGAATGTGATATTCCTGTAGGTACCTAACCTACCGAGCAATCGATACCTGTAATTAAGTTGTATGTAGTTCATTACGGCAATTATGTAAGTACCTATAATTTGGAATTTCCCAAAACACGGCACGTACGAACTACCTATCTGTGTACCTAACCTGTGGTTGCATTGTGAAGGAAGAATGACCACGCATGATTTTCGTTCCCGGCTACTAGCCAGGTACATCTTTTAGAGCGAAATAACATTTATTTTTACACCACTAAAGACTACAACAATTTGATACCTACACAACAAATAGGTACCTACTATTAATGGACAAGGTAGGTATTGTAGGTCATTGACTTTTTTCAAGAAATCTTGGCAAATGAAATGAGCAATGATGACCAGTCTGTTAAGTTGGTGGCGGTCATTCACAATATAGCTTGACGCCTATCTATGTATCTAGCTAGGTACCGACCGACCGATTTTCAAGAATAAAATTCAGAACAATAGTTGCAGGTACTTAGGTAATTCCCGTGTGACAAAATTAATTATGTAGGTACAGACGTTCGTAGTGGATAGGACCACCTAATCCGGATCAAATTCTCATAAACTATAAGCCGCATAAACGTAAGCCTCAGACCGGAAGCCCCGAGCGATGCCCAGAAACATTACCTACTAGGTAACGTACGTAATAGGTAGGTAAGAAAAGACGATGACGAACTCTTGTCAGACGAGTGAACCTACTTATTAGTGCAGTGCTCTGTGTAGCCGTCCCGAGGACGCCCCAGCCAGCCCAGCCCAGAGTTGAAGATGGGAAAAGAGACAGCAAAGGGAGGGAACTTCTAACGCAAGCATAGTGGTGCCATCTATGCGCCGAAGAATGAATCTGAGTCGTACAGTGTTGCCATACTATAAAATTTCAACTTTCGTTGTAGAATATAAAAATAGTTATCAGAGAATAAGGTAGATTAGTATATCGATGCAATAGTAAATAATAGTATAAAATAATGATAAACGAAATAATGTAAAAATACTAACAACAGCAAAAAATAGTTTCTAAACTCTAGTTATAATAGTTTCTAAACTATTTTTTAACTACTAAAAAAAGATACCTCATGGAACCCTGCTCCTTGCACTGTGACTTGTACTAAGATTACTTAAAAAAATAACTACATCTATTGCAGCTTATTTAGCAAGTGTAATTTCACTAACCTTATCTCCAACTGTGCTATTTTTTGTTTGTGTCATAATTGGTGAGTCGCACTTTACCAAGTCGAGAAATACTTAACACCCATCTGACAGCATAAAATAGTTTCGTCCGTAGTTGTGAGATGTCGCTAACATCGCACGAGGGTAAACTTCTGTCTTAAGACAGAAGGTAGATTTTGAAACTACCACTCGTTAATTCCCCATTATGGTAGGTAGCATAGTAATAAAAATACACATACACCTTTTAATCTTAAAGCGTGATAAGCACTTGCTGAGCAAACTCCCACAATTTCATCAAGCCCTTTTTTAACCTAACATGACAGGGGTGAGCCCTTCTCCGTTATAGGATTCAAACACCTTGTGGCACAATGTTGGTCTTCACCATATGAGCATTGCGTAGCGTCTAAAGTCATTGGTAGGAGACATTAACACCTCCTTAAATGGACTCAGTAGGCTACACAAAAACAGTAAACTTTGGGTTAAAAGGGTATGGAAGTAGACGTGACGTGCATGATGTAAAACGATAAAACGTTTCTGCTTATTTTTGTAAGGCTTTAGACTCTTTAAAAAAACGTCACAAAAAATCTTTAAGAAATTTCTATAACAAATATAATGGGGAGTTATCTAGTTGAAATGTAAACTCAAATTAAAATAATTTTATTGTGCCGGGATTGTTTTTATTCTGTATGTAAGTCCATATACTAAGACATGAAAACTACTTTTTTACACTGAACTAATATCTACCCTATGTCGCCAATATTACAATATTAAGTGATTCCTGGGATGTTTTAACTGTACTCTATATACTATCTACTATGGCGACTAAAAAAACGGCTGGGAATAGAATAATATTTTGGTTCGTTATTTACGCAAGAACACTACATACGAAGTTAAAGACGTACGTACAACATAAGCGACATCGAGTGCTAATAAAATTAGAATGAATTTTTCTATTATACTTTGGAAAATTTAATACATAATTCCTTTTTGACAGGGACCTGTCAGTATCATACTGATAGTGTTTCATTACATTCTGATAGTGTGCATTCTATTAGAACAGTATCGATTTCCCAACTCGAAATCTTCGTTGTTAGATTTGTTTTCAGAATATATTTTGTTGTTGCTAGGAGTTGCATTACAAATAATACGTAGTATTTAAATTATATTACAATATCACGGGGAGCACCTCCTGAAGCAACAGATATAAAAAAATCTATTAAAAAAAAAGTTTATGACGATTCGCCTATATTCCTAAAGTTGCAATACTACCAATATTGATTAGAAAACGAACCATGAACCGGTTTTGTTGCAACGTCGTAAAAAATAATTAATATGTTTAATAGGAATTTTGTTAGAAAAATGTTTTTGCGAATTAAACATTCGTCATTAGAGAATAACTTCAACAAATGTACTTTATTTTAGTTTTTACAAATGTCGAATGTGTAATTATAGTTTTTTTATCCTGTTTACGGAATCGTCATTACTTTTTCATTTATATTCATTATGGGTTCAATACCATTTCTATGGTCAGGCAGGAGGTAAATATTGAAAATTTGCTGTTACATCAAAAGGGAATTGTTAGATTTGCCAGACTATGACTAGTCTTGACGTCAAGCAATTACGTGTTATGCAATTTTAGTCGCACGAGGCGTGACATAACACAGCCAATCAAAGCCCGTAGTAAAGTTGATCTATGCCGTGTCTTTCTACCGTGCTCAGCCGGCTCGTGTGTGAATCTTTGTAATGCATTGTAATTTTGCTACTGTACCAAAAGCAAACATTTTAAAACGATATTACCTAATAATTATTATGTGAGATTTCTTATATCCCTTTTACAACTATTGGTACAAAATGAAATTTATACGCTGACAACATTGGTAGTTTCCATGTAACTAATGGCAGACCAGTCTGCACCCCGCGTGAGCATCAAATTGCCCGATTCGTCCGTGTACGTTTGCGCGATCTCGCTCGCTCTGTCGTCGTCGATCGAGCTCGGTTGTGGTGTGGAGGCCATTTTCTTTTTGTGAATGTGACGAGGATTGCAAGGGATTTTTTTCTACGAAACTGTGAAAATTGCCTAAATGTGTTCAACGCAACAAAAGTGAAGTGTGTGTTGTGTTTATGTACCGAAATCTGAGGATGTGTGTGCAGCAATTTGGATTGTGTTGACCTGACCGTTTTCTACAGGGTCGTAAAAGATTGCCATCGATCAGTCCAATACGGAGGCCTATAACCACGGAAGATAGTAGGTATTTTAGGCTGATTTAGTTTGGTGTTTGAGCCATGGGCAACAATGCTGCCACCGCTAACAAAAAGGTGGATGCCGCCGAAAGCGTCAAGGAGTTTCTTGACCAGGCTAAAGAAGATTTCGAGGAAAAATGGAAGAAAAATCCTACCAACACCGCCGGACTGAACGACTTCGAGAGGATAAAAACTCTCGGTACCGGATCATTCGGTAGAGTTATGATAGTCCAACATAAACCTACTAAAGAATATTACGCTATGAAAATACTCGATAAACAAAAAGTAGTGAAATTGAAACAAGTAGAACATACGCTGAACGAAAAGCGGATACTTCAGGCAATAAATTTTCCATTTCTCGTGAGTCTCAGATTCCATTTCAAGGACAACTCGAACCTTTATATGGTATTGGAATATGTACCGGGTGGTGAAATGTTCTCGCATTTGCGCAAGGTCGGCCGGTTCTCCGAGCCCCACTCGCGGTTTTACGCGGCACAAATCGTTCTAGCTTTCGAATATCTACACTACTTGGACCTCATATACAGAGACCTGAAACCAGAAAATCTCCTAATCGATTCCCAGGGCTACCTCAAAGTAACTGACTTCGGCTTTGCGAAACGCGTAAAAGGACGTACGTGGACTCTATGTGGAACGCCAGAATACCTGGCCCCAGAAATCATTCTATCTAAGGGTTATAACAAAGCAGTAGATTGGTGGGCATTAGGAGTTCTCGTCTATGAAATGGCAGCTGGATATCCACCATTCTTTGCTGATCAACCCATACAAATATATGAAAAAATTGTGTCTGGTAAAGTCCGTTTTCCATCTCACTTTGGATCGGACTTGAAGGACCTCCTACGTAATTTATTACAAGTAGACTTAACAAAACGTTATGGAAACTTAAAAGCGGGTGTAAATGACATTAAAGGGCACAAATGGTTTGCCAGTACTGATTGGATTGCCGTCTTCCAAAAGAAGATTGAGGCACCATTCATCCCACGCTGCAAAGGTCCTGGGGATACTAGTAATTTCGATGACTATGAAGAGGAAGCTCTCCGCATCTCGTCAACTGAAAAGTGTGCAAAGGAATTTGCAGAGTTCTGAGCGCATGATCTATGCTTCCTCTTGGAATGTTCCAAGAGTAGGCTTGTGTCAGTGATCCTTCTCTGCCTTCATACAAATAGGAGGCCAATAATAAGTGTTATGTGGTGCTGGCATTTACTGAGTAACTTGGACGCTGAAGTGACCTGGAGCCAGTACCTGCAATGGATCATTTAAGGAGCATAGGTGAATTGATAGTAGAACTATTCCTGAAATTACAGTCATGTTAATTTGCTTTGTGTTGTCAAGAGTGCAGATAAAACCAAGAAGACTAAATATCCATTTGGTGATATAACTTGTATAGATTTGACCCAATAAAACTCCCCAAACATTCACTGAGCTAAGTCATAGACATCAAACTCTAAAGGATCTACTAAATTATAGCAAGTTTGCTTTATTATCACAATTTTACACTATTCAGTTGGTGATTTATTTTGAGGTAATAGCTCACAATTTATCTAATACATTGATCAATATTTTCATTACTAAGTAAGATCATATCATTTTGTTTTGTTTGTAGAATTATTATTATTATTGCTATATATTATTAACTTTGACATATATTGTTTCTACATTAATTTTATGATGTGTATTGTTGTTATGGCTGATATTTTATTTTTAGAACTGATGGAACTATTACAAAAAAAATAAGAGATTAATTTATTGTGTATCTGTAGGTTTCACATGTGCAATTTGACTTATATGTTTGTGATCTGATGAGAGGTTTATTGATTTTTAGAGTTATTTGTAATATAGTTCCTTATTTTGTAGAACATAATGTAGGTGGGTCATGTATGTTTCAAAGCCTTATTTACTTCAGTATGAAGTTGATTTTAAGTTTTAATTACATGTGTGATAAGATTTATTGTTAGCATCAGCTCAACAATGTACTAACAGAAGAATTCCAATGACACCATCTGAAGCCATGAGTATGTGTACATCAGTGTCCGATTTAAATTTATGAATTTTCTATTTATTTGTAATTTAAATAATACATTGAGTTCAACAAGAGGAAATTCTATTATCTACCTACGCCATTTTGTGGCTATATCTTGTATTTGAGACTGATGTTACCAATAATGTAACAACCCTTAGTCCATGTAAAACTGACCAATCATGAGAGAGCAAATGATAAATATTGGGTGACATAAAAAACATTTGGTCACAGCGGTACACCTACATGCTGCATGGTCTTAAAATGGAAGTGCCGCATTGATTCATCATTGTACTGTAATACTGCCATTCTGGCAGTAGGGCCTTTCCACATTATAGACTAAATCAAGAAAGTTGGCATGTTTTGTCACCATAATTCTGCTTTGTCCAATAATGTGGGGCGCTGGCCTTATTAGTGAATTTTACTAGCTACTAGTGGTAGTAGGATTTGTTTCGGGCTGTATAAAATTATAATAGTTATTTAGTATGTTTTATGTCATGTTTAATTCTGTGCGCATTTGTGGTGATATAGTTTGGTAACTTCAATATAATTTGGATTGGTTACTTAACCACTGCACATAATTGTTGAATTCAACTATACAGAACTTGAAGCTATATTTATTGCATGAATGTCTATATCTATTAAAGTACCTACCCTATTCAAACTGAAGATTATATCACAAGATTTAGGTATCTTATCATTATAGTGTGAATTTTAGATATTAAAAAGTTCTTGTGATCTTATTATGGCCCTTGACCTATTGGATAATATTGAATAAAGTAAATTCAAAAAGCAAAATTAATTATAAAGTGCAACAATGTCTTGGATGGTGATTTGTCAATAATTTGTGATTGCTTACTGATATTGGCAATATTTATAGTATTAGGTGCCATAAAAAATTGTCGGAACATAATATTACGTAGCTAACATGTTTATATTTTCTGCAGCTTTGTATTTGTCTTCTTGACATAAAGCAGCACACAGCTTTTTAAAACTAGTCAATATTAATAAATTACATCTTAATTTTCTTAAATGTGTTCTACTTAAGAATGATTTAGTTAATTTTAAGGATTATTATAGTTTGTAAGAGTAGCTCGAGGAGTAAGGATTGTTGTTACCTATGATTAGTTCATTCAATCACCGTTGAGACATTGTTCCACCTGATGCATTTCAAAGTTCTTGTAGGATATTGCATTAAAAAGTATAGTGTCAGAGCAGTTTTTTATTGTATGATAAGAAGTTTCCTGATGTGTAACCTTTGTTAATAAAAATATTGGTTAAATTAAGTTTAGAGTGACTGTGTCCCCTGTAATTACTTACCCTATTAGAACATTTGTTAGCTTTGATAACAGATGAAATTTCATTCCACTAGCTTCAAATCTTGCTCATTCACACGCCAAGTGGAGGTTCTAATGTGAACATTTTAAACCATTTTGGATATTATAATTAGTGTGATGGTTATTTGTATGTGTTTGCGAGGGATCGTCTTTTTATATCTGTGCATAACTTAATATTAAAATGTTCACGTCTAGATCTATTTATTGAGTGCCTATAGCATTGAACGTTCAACTGTGAAGTCAGATAATTTCAGTAAGTAATTATTTGTCACCATGTATTGATCTTCCATAAAATTACGAGGAAATTAAATTATCGATGTAACATAACTGAACTGTATTTTTTTTGTTTACTTCTTCTCGGCTGATTAGTACTTATAGTGAGCTATATGATATTTCGTACAGTCAGGGGTGAGATATATAAAGCGATCTGAAAGTTATCTTTGTCAAAAACTTGCGTGTCTAATTCCCATACCTAGTGACAGCTTTGACAAACCGCAAAGTGGTCAAGAGGTTAAGAGTTTGCCTTAAAATCTCGCCTGTCTCACTTGGGTGAAGATAGTTTGTGTCTTTTACACACAGTTTATGTATTATTTAGGAACGATTCAAACGTTACTTAGCAGAGATCAGTGCACTGTTGAGGGGCGTTTCAGAATACGAGCTAAGTATCTGCTCTCCGTACTCTTCCCACAACATGTAGGTACATAGTGGATAAATTGGCGTGCAGGGGACTCGGACCGCACGTGGGTCGGTCTGTGCACGCTAATATGTAGCTTCCTAATAAAAACGAGTGTGACTGCGGCATTCATGACCAAGCCAGGTACATATTTGGACACGAGGAACTTTACAATGATATAAAACTGCGTTTGTGTTTTGTAGTTCGGTATCCTTGTAGGTAAAGGTCAGATATTGTTGGATGTTGCTGTGGACGTTTTTTGTATGTTTTTTTTTCAGTCGTTTTATGAGCTTAACTAGTAGACTATGTTATACTGTGGTTTAGAACTGTTGATGAAACTTGTTTGAATTAATCTTCCAATTCAGTGATGTTTTAAAGAATAGGTACCTACCGAAGTAGTTACCAGTTATGAATCTAGTGAACAACAATTGAATTACATAAGTTAGTACAGCATTGTTGTCGTTATCGTAGAGTATACGATTGTTTACGTAATCGTCATGTCAGTTTATGAAATATCAAGAATTTAAAAAATGTCAGCCAATATCAGCAGCTCCCACAGTGTTTATCTTCAAAAAAACATTTTTATAAACCGTAAGTTTTGGCCTACACGTACATCAGAGCAGTGAATATGCGTGGTGACGAAGCCTGTTAAAGTTTATAAACTTAAACATCTTCATTATTTCAGGTAGTGGCGTAGATAGAATAGACAAGACTAGGACTTGAAGCTTGTAAGACACAGAGTACTTCATATCTCACAGTTTTTTTTGTGTATCTTACAATGTCTGAGGTTACTCGATGAATAGGTATACACATTAGGTTTGGGCATATGGAGAGAATGGATGAAAGTCGATCGACGAAAGAGATTTCTATGGGTGATGTAATGGGCCGGGTGAGTAGAGGTCGCCCCAGAAGGACATATACAGACCAGATTGGTGATGTCCTGGCCGAAGGTGGCGTGAAAAGTACTCGAAACCGGAGGTCATGTATGAAAAGATGTATGAATGTAGATGAAGCGAAAGGGGTATGTCAGGACCGTGACAAATGGAGATCTGTAGTCTCTGCCTACCCCTCTAACAGACAGGCGTGAAGTGTATGTATGTAGGTACACATACGCTACGGGGATATTTTGGAACAGCTCAACATTCAATACGATTTCTGGATAATCATTACATTTTATTTCTCCCTTTCCAGCAATTGTGATAGGAACATTGTCCATGCTTGTTTTGTGATAAAGCGAACTAATCACCACAGCACTCGGTTGGCTCTTAAATTTATGCGATGTAAGCTTTAAGCACACGCCAAAAGACCCTTGTGGGACTCTAGGTACCTACACGTATCTTCGCTCTTGTCCCGCTGCTAAACTACTATTTCTATGCTTCTATCAGAGGAATAGAAATAGGCAAACAATACTTCAGTAGGTATACATTTACGTGCTGCGATCCTGACACACCCATCCACATAACCAGACACGCCTCATATTTTTATCTACATTCATTATTTTTTTATTAAATTATACTATATACTTACACCTTTTTAGTCCTTTACAATATATTTCCCACTAGGGTGCTTATATCGGTCGTCGATCCTAAAAAACCCAACCCAGGATGGATAATTTGGAAATGGGCGTACCTACTAGAATCTACCCAGCCATATATAGGCCAAGTGTGAAATATTATTTTAAGCGAAAGCTCGTCTACCTAAGTCTACTTTGTCTGTACATCCTACCGAGTCCTTTTCAACAGGTGTCAATGCCCCCGGGCAAAAAGAACTTCTATCTTCCGATACAAACTTGATCAGTTGATTGTCCTTTTTGTATGAGGGGGTAGATTCGGGCTTAAAATGGTATTTCATACTCATCAAAACAGTCTTAGTACAAAACAAAGTCGTCTTCCGCTGTCTGTTCTATGTATGCTTAGATCTTTAAAACATGTATGTGTGGTGTGAGTGTCACCTCACACATTTGATTAAAAGTAGTCTTAATATTTTGCGAAAACTAAATGAAATTGTGAAAACAAAAATCAGATTTTGTGCAAATCCCGTTTCCGAGATAATTAGCTTTATGTCGGTCACTCAATCCTCATGGAGAATTGAGTGACCGTTGAAATCTAACAAACTATGCATGCTACAGAGGTAATCTATTCACCAAAGTGTAAGTAATGTCCAACAGGAAATGTGCAATAACAGAAATATCCATTAAGAGTAACGCATATTTCAGTAAAATTTTATAAAATTGGTCTCTCAGGCGTGAACATGAAATATTTTTTTTTGGTAATTATTGGTCTAAAGTCAAGCCACTTTGATTTGTGATAGAATTATAAGGTCATTGTAGAATTTGTGCAACTAAAAGAATGTTTCGCTTCACTGTAGTTAAAAAGAAAATCTTCAAGTTGAGACATATTAAGACTACTTTTAATCAAATCTGTGAGGTGACACTCACACCACACATACATCTTTAAAACTACGCAACGGATTTTGATGCGCTTTTCTCTAATAGATAGAGTATTTCTAGAGTAAGTTTTATGTGTATAATGCATATAATAGCAGAGAAACACTTAAGAGATCAGCTAGGTACATTGAAAGTAGTAATTTATAGACCTGGGAGGTTACTCGGCCGACAGTACACCTACTCCTAACATCCACTTGTGGGTGGGGTGCCTAGAATTACCGGGACCTGGAAAGGGGTAGGCAGAAGGGGTAAGCTATTGACCGCCAGATAGTACCTAAATATTGTTTTATGGCTTTGAATTCTTTATTAGGTCCGGACTTCAAAATCACTGGTTTCATGTGTCATGTGTTACACAACTAACTGCATTTCATTTTACCGAATGAGCACATTTACTTTCGCAAATGTGTACTTAGATGAGAGATAGCTGGTTAGATTATAAACATGATGGATTCACAGTACGCTCGTGTATATTTATTTAGACACACCTGTTTGGATATACTCCAAAAATCTGGGGAAGCGATGCTGCACGGAGATCGCCGCTGTAGTTACTATGTGTACCGTCTACCTATTAGAACATAAATGTGGAGTCTGGGAGTTCCTAACTATCGTACCTTTATAAATAGGTATTACCTACATTTATCTATAAGTATAATCTATACCTACACACATCAAAAGTGTCTAGGGATCAAGAACATTTTTAGCTTTGAAAATCTAATTTATTTAAATCAAATCTAATCTTCTGGATTGGTCTCCTACCTAATTCCCCATGCCTGTATCAATGACTTATCACCACATTTTGAATAAATTATGAATGAATTCAGTTTTTGTAAAATCTATTCTTGATTGCAATCTTCTAAAATGTACTTGATCCCTAGACACTTTTGATGTGTGTAGTTCAATTATTATTGATGTTTCATGATAAGGGGCCTCAGGAGGCACTAATAGCGCTCTTACTACATAAAAAAAACAAGATAAGCTAAATAAAATTATAGAATGGAAAACAATCAGGTCCTTCGGAAGGTAACGATATTATTCTGTGATATTTAGACAGTTTGAGATCGTAGGCAGGTGCGGGCAAATAAGAAAAATGTAGCTAAGGTTATTGCTAGAAAAGTAAATATTGACCAATTTGTGAAATATTTGTTTACTTACGTACGTAGGTGGATAATTGTTTGATTTAAAACTGTCTAAATAATAGAACTGTTAAGGTTTACCGACTGTTTTGGATTTTAAAATTCTATTTTGTCTCTCGAGATTTTTTATTAAGTAGACCCGACAGACGTCCTGATTTCCAATTAGTACAATTTCTCGTGTAATTGTCTTATTTTTTTCTTTCGCGAGAACTTTCTTTGCATGAATAAAAGCACAACATAATAATTATTAGAGAAATTGGTCCAGCCGTTATCGAGTTTTCAGCTTAGTAACAAACACATTTAGCGATTCATTTTTATATTACTCTTTCATACTAATATTATAAATGCGAAAGTTACTCCGTCCGTCCGTCTGTCTGTGTCGCTTTGGGGTTTGTTAGATGTAAGATTTACACAATAACTACTGAATACCGAATGAATTTTGGTATACAGATAGTTTTGAGCCTGAGAAAGGACGTAGGCTACTTTTTATAAGTAATGTAAGTATGTTGGCAGAGCAATGTTTGCCGGGTTATCTAATTTATATTAGTACTAGTGGACGCCCCGCGATTTCATTCGCGTAGTTTCAGTATTTCATACAAACTATAACGCCCTCCTCTCGACCAACAGGATCGGGGTAAAAAGTATCCTATGTCCGTCTCCCGGTTCTAAGCTACCTCCCCACCAATTTTCAACCAAATCGGTTCAGCCGTTCTGGAGTTATAAATAGTGTAACACGACTTTCTTTTATATAATAGATAGATATGTAAGCGTTTGATCACCATCTTGCCGGGTGTTAAGCAGCCATGTGGTCTACGATGAAGCATTTGCCTACCTACTGATTTTATCAACTACTGTCTGATATCGTTGTCAGACTACGATATCTTGGTGACAGTCTCTAACATTTATAAGAAAGATATCTGTGTATCAAGATAATAATCATTACATAAATTTAAAATCAATTTTTACTATAATTACTTCCTTGGTAATTTATTTCTTGAGCGTGAAATGCGGCGTACCTAAATCTTTTTCCCCTCCACATTTCAAATACAAACAAACCAGCTGTGCTGTGTACGATGACTTTATCAACATACCTACTTCATAGGATAGTTTGTATGTATATATATATACCTATATATATATATCTGTACCTACATAATAGTATGTATCTATATTTTTTTGTTGTATTACTTAATTTAAATTAACTTAAATTTGTACCAACTACACCCAGTATTGTTGTATTGTACTTTTTAATAATACTGACCCGCACCTATGTTCTCTATTGTGAGGTCGACTGGTAGAGAATACTTTACTATTAATTCCACCCTTTGTACCTTTAGTGCAATAAAGTATAAATAAATACTTTTACGCAGATTAAAACACAGCCATCTAGATAAATACGAACCTATGAATGTCTACAGCGTTTTCTTTTTACGTTATACAGCATCTATTTTAAAATTATGTTTGAAACAGTACGCCCTCACGTCTCGCCTCGTCGAGATCGCCTGAACATTTTCACCTTGAAAATAATTATCGGTTAAGCTGTGTAAAAATTAGCGTATACCTACCTACATACATACACACAGTTTACGTGTGTATGTGGCTACGATATGAGCGGCCATTATAATTTGAACATTATCGTTACATAGTGAGCTTCTATGCTGTTTTTAACATTTGCGCGCGGTTTCAGCTCGTGTCATTACAGCTCATATTTGTGTGGCGCGATATACACACGGTCGCACAATGGCACCATTCTACATACCACGCTATATGAAGCAACAGTATTATGTACTCTATTACAATGTGAATAAGAGTATGTTTTTGATAAACTGTAGTTTATGCAGGCAGCATAACCGCATCTGGTAGTAATTCAGTCCATATGATTATGCCTTGGAAATCGTAATTTCAATTGGATTTGTATCGCACGAGACCATTAGGTCGTACCTAGTCGTTTAGTACTTAGTTAAGTCATTAACTTAATCTCGGTGTTAGGTAGGTTAATCGATACTCAGCTGGTTAGAGTTAATTTCATTCAACCGTGGGGCCGTTTGTGGATATTTATTAAGCTTTACAACTTTTCTCTGGGGCACGAAAAGCCTCAACTCAAACATACGTATTTCTTCTGATACATGGCGTCCAAAGGCGATCTCTGAAATGCTAAAGGGTTTATTCATCTAACATCCTCGCTATGTCGAAATACACTCTTAAAAAATTCGTCCCCATACAAAATATCATCTTCCTAGGCCCAAAAATTAACTAAGTACTTTTTTGTACGGAGACCAACTATATTTCTTTCCTTTTACAGCCACGTAGTAAAAGTTGTTCACACTGGCAAGCTTGGCCATTGCTTGGGGTACTTTTACACGCAGTATAATAGGCGACGCCTGAAGTGCTGAAGGAATTATTGGCCGATGATCACAAAAATACCAACAATATTTTGATGGGATAGTTACTAATAATAATATGTACAGGTACGTAGTAGTAGGTACCAGCCAAACAACACCTGATTCTAACTAGAGTTTCTACGTGCGACTTTATCTTATCGAGGTAAATAAGTAGAGAGAGATAAACTGTGTGTCTAAAGCAAAGAGGTACGTGGCTTCTACCTATACCTATCTCCGCCAGCCGACCGTGGCATTCAGGGTTCAGAAAAATATCAATTCATAGTTATACCGAATATATACCTCTATCCTGGAGGATACGGATGTTGATAGGTACCTTTGTTTTCGTGGGAAAATCCGTTATGGATACTCCACCGCTGACGGGACAACGACGGGGTTACGAAGGACTCGCACCCAATAAAACCCCACGGTGACCACTCGAGCTTTATTGCCAGGGCCCCCGGAACGAGCTGAGCCACTACATCCAAGGGTGGCACCAGCTGAAACATCCAAGGATGGCGATGTTCATAGGTTCAAAAACAACAACAACAACAACAACAAATTACAAAAGCATTTTTTCAGAATAGGATCAGAATGATGTACCTACTGTCAAATAATAAAGTATCGTAAAACACGAGCGAATAGAAAGCAAGTTTGACAGTGATTTAACACTTTAATATAATAACTTATGTCAATGTCAATATGTGTTAAATTCTCTCGCATTTTACTTTACTAAGAATTTGTGACGGGAAGCGATGAGATACAAATGACTTCTTTATTTCTCATATGTGGTGGATTTAGTGTAATAACGTGCTGGTGTTGAAAAATAAAGTAGTGAGAGTGAGAAGTAAAGGAGAGGAACTCCTATTTGATCAATTTGTTATTCCCGTGTAATATTCCACGCTGCATTGAAATGTGATGGTCCACCCTCACGTTTCAATCAGACTTAGTAATAAATACATATCAGTATCATACAATTGTCGCCAATCTCTAATCCTAAGAATACAGGATGGTGGAGTGACAAGCAATTAGTGGTCAGAGAAACTGTTAGATGATTTGAAACGGCGCGGAGGTCTCTAACTTGGTTTTAAGATATCCGGAGACAATAGCCGGGACTCACAGTTTACCTAACAATGTCTGGTGGTCAGCGCAGGAATGACCTCACAATATAACCAATACTAGATAAAAGTCAATGCCTAACTGTTAGCGATAGAATTCGCTATAGTCTATTCATTATCACCGGAGAAACGATGTAATTAACAAAACCAACGGTTTTACAAAGTTTTTGAACTGTCAATTTACACTACCTACCTACCTATTGATTTCACCGAAAAAACACACTTTCAGTGATTGTTCAACTTTTTAATGCAGTGCGAGGGCGAGGCCATGTTCATAATAACAAATGTCTAATCAGTTCTTAAAGAGGCACATTTTTATGGCGAGTTCAGATTATTAATAAAGAATTTTGTTTTATTAAATATTTGACATCTTTAAGATGATGTTGTTTTATTTCCAGTTAATATTTTATAAATCATTATGTGTAATACGACAGAATTTAATTAATTAACGTGATTTTACCTTTTTTAAAGAGAGCCGTAAAACGTTTACACTATGAATAACCAATTGTTTTGTTTGTTTACATAAATTCTCTCGGTGAAATGAACAGACTATAAGTTCATTTATTTTTAACTAGCTTTCCGGCCGCGGCTTCGCCCGCATGGACTTCGGTTGTATTGCGGTATAAAGGAATATTTTTGTTTTCCCTCGGGAATATATTTTTTTTCCGGGATAAAAAGTACCCTGTTATTTAAACCGGACTTCTAACTCGTCTGCAAATTTTCAAAGCAATCGGTTCAGTAGTTACGGCGTGAAAGCGGAACAAACAAACTCACTTTCCCATTTATAATTAGTAAGATAAATCACAGGGCGGTAATGAGGCTGTACTATTTATTTATATGTTGCGTTTTTATGCTGTTATTTTCGTAGTTGTGAAAACGTTCGATCGCTGTGCACGGTCTCATCGCTGCAGAAAATATTAATCATCTTTTGTATTAATCAATTTAACTGTTTGTGTCGTCAACACTAACCATCCGGGGATGCGTTTCTGATGCAACCACTCTGTGAGGATAAATAATAAAACTGCACACATAAATAACGTTCAAACATTCAACAGTAAGTAGACACATAAGGTAACTTTCATTCGACGAATTTAAAATTCAGATAACAAGCCCTTCAGAGGCAAATGACGCACTCAAGTGTGTGCAAAACTGACTATCTACTGGAGCGTGGTCAGTCAATTTGAAATTCAGTAGCCAAATTAGCATGCACTCAAGCCTGTGGTAAACTGGCTACATCTGGCAATTAAATTTAAAGTCACCAGCCAATTTCGAAGACACCTGTGTGCTGCAATGAGAAGATTTGTAAAAAAATCAATATGTCAAAGATAGTGGGAAATGAAAGTGATGGAACTACATTATTCTATGATCGTTCGTCTTCGGTCTCGCTCTTTTGTGGGTATTTTTTAAAGAAAAATTCCCCTTATAGTTTTGTGAACTATATCTTTCTATCTCGCTTGTACTGATACTGGATGATAGGGACGTCTATATGTTAAGATTAAGTTGTTTTCGTCCTAAAGAGCAGAATACTGGCACTGAATGTTTGCATTCAATATCAAAGAGTTCCTAGGTTAAATTTAATATTTTTACTACATGTGTGCACGCTGTAAAGTGTAAGTTACTTGTCATTTGATTTTTAATTCAAAGCAAAAACCACCAATCGTGTTTCGCTCTCTGTTATTTTTGTCAATGTCAAAACCGGGGAAATTGTATGAAAATATGTATGAGGCAAAAGGGAAATTATGTCGGGACACTTGCAAATGGTCTATAACCAGTGGCTACAACCTTTGAAGAAGTAGGATACCTCAAAAGAGCGTCTGTGGCCCAGTTGGTCGGATACTTGACTTGCAATCGAGAGGTCGCGGGTTCGAGTCCGACTACTCGACGTGTACCATGGTAACCTTTTTTCAGAGTCTATGTACGCAACGCAACGCTCGTACGGTGAAGGAAAACATCGTGATGAAACCTATAACGACGATGGGCTAACTCCCTATCACGTTGGGTTAAATACGCTTAGTGAACCTTGGGCATTGCCTCTGCATTTGCTAAGTAAATGCCCAAGGTTCGCTTTTTCGCACTTCGCGTTTTAAGCCCAAAGCGAGGTAGGTAGAGACCTACCTCGCTTTGGGCTTAAAACGCGAAGTGTGTGTACTTTTTGAGGTACAAACCACACACTCTGTATCAGTGGCGTGCATACCATATAGGCAAAAAGACACTGCCTACCTTAGTATTTTGGTTACCCGACCGAATAATTTAGAGTTATTACTAGATCCTTATTTGTTGTACTCACGACAGATGCTAACGAAGGTCCTGTGGTTTGTGGGTGAATTGATAGGTAGGTAGGTAGGTAGGTTTCGTAAAGACAAGTTTCAATCCTTGGGAATTACTGCCTACCTTGTCGTAAAAGCCAGTGCACGCCACTGCTCTGTATGCAGTACCTCAAATAGAACCAAAAAAATATGGTCGAAAGCAATACATTCCGAAGCGTCCCAGATTCGTGATTCTATCACGGCATTAATGTTTGACATGAAATCCCAGTAGGTACGCAAAGTCCTTGAATAGTGTTCAATATACGCGAAGAAACCAGTCACGCGTGTCCAAAGTAAGCTGCTAATCAAATACCTGCCTGCCTACTTGCTGTCCTGTTCACACGTATGACGAATTAGCGGAAAAGAGGGAGACGGAGCGTTCAGTTACAAAGCAGGTGCCTACCTCCATGTGTATTTCATCAGGTGACAAAATATGCCGAGATCAAATATCTAAGTTAAACGAGGTGTCGAGTGTCTTGCCTAGATATATCTATGAATATGTGCTGTGTATTATCATGTTTTATGAGTTTTTATGAGGTCGGCCAAGAACCAATGTCATCATCATCCATATTTTTTTTGACACAATGAACAAGCGTTTGACCACCATCCTGCTTGATGTTAAGCAGCGATGTGGCCTACGATGGAGCATACTTGTTCATTAGGTACCTATTTACCAGTGGCGTGCACTGGATTCTACGACAAGGTAGGCAGTAATCCCCAAGGATTGACCACACCTATGTATAGATAACTTGTCTCTACGAAACACAAGTACCTACCTATCTACTCACCCACAAAACACAGGGCCTTCGTTAGCCTATGTCGTGAGTATAACAAAAAAGGATCTAGCAATTACTCTATTACTAGGCCAGGTAACCAACATACTAAGGTAGGCAGTGTCTTTTTTCCTATATGGTGTGCACGCCACTACTATTTACCCGGTTTATCCCAGTGGCTTGAAGACCTTCAGACTGTACTGATATGGCGTCCACAGTTGGACGAGGCCCTCCCGCAATGATTTCCTTCACTTGGGGTGAAATGCCAATAATCGCCACGCTTGGCAGGCGGGTTGGCGATCGCAGTGGTGTTGTGGTTTAACTCACAGAGAGCGCCGCTGCCCGTTATCTGGAGTGCTCCCTCGCCGCGACCTCCACGACGGAAAAGTTGGGATGGGATGGTGACACATGTATTCTATTCGCCGTCACCACACGGCTAAGAATCTATGTCTACCGACCTAAAGTTGAAATTCATAAATATTTTTTATAAATAAATAAATAAATATTTTACAACAACACACACATTGGTTTCATACCATGTTAAGTAGCTAAAGCTCTTGTGTTTTGGAATTCAGACAACGAAATATACTTACTTCTAAATACATACTTATATAAAAAACACCCAGACACATATGAATGTAAAGACATTGAGATACATTTTTACACTAAAATAACAACTCTACCTTATTGACGTTTTAGTGACATAGGTAGTGTCATCAAAACAGATAGACCACTTTTTTGGCTGACCGTAAATATCAATTTGGAGCATAAAGAAGCATTGCTTCAAGAATCCACCATTTTCAAACCAGTGCACTGGTTTCGCGAGATCTTACCATCACCCTCTTTTTCCATCTCGCTGGTCGACGTAAAGTGCATCTAAGTCTAAACGTTAAATTAACTACTAAGCCACTCAGTCCCCAGAAGAAGAAGTTGTTTGGTACTAACTTCTTTCAAAGGATCCTTTAGATTTAAAAAACGAAATAAAAAACAAACGAATCGTCCGTCACATAAACTTACCGATCAGCTGACATAGGGTTCCTTGGGAACGTTTTTGTTTGGCCGAATGACTTTGTTGAGTTCCGCTAACGTTTTGGCTTTAACGTTGTAGATAACGATTTTGTAGTAGGATAGAACATGCTCGACCGGATAGCGACACACACTACCCATTACACTAACCCCACGTCCTCAGTGCACGAATTAATACGATGCGATCCGACGGGGGACGGGATGGGACGCACCATACATTTTGACGTTTGTCACGTGACATTTTCTGTCAAAATGTATGGGACGCATCGGATCGCATCGTATTAATTCGTGCACTGAGGACGTGGGGTATGTTAAGTTCCGTTATAAGTTATATGAATTAGGTTACCTGGAAGAAATCGCTCTGAGCGATAAGGTCGCCATTTGCAATCTTACCATTGTTAATTTTACATTTTGTAATGTACAGTGTGCAATAAAGAGTAGGTATATTCATTCATTCATTCATAACATAGTGAAATTCTATTTAGGTACGTCATATCTATCAAAGACTGCGCCAAAAGCGGTATTCATCATCATCGCTTCTGTTCGTTCAGCTCCTGTAGTATTATCATCAAGAGGTAAACAATGTGCTACGGAGTTGCATAACCTAATACCCCCATCGCGTTTTTACAATAGGAGAACGGCAAAACGTCATCCATACCAGGTGGATTTGCCATTTACGCGAACAAACGGTTTGCGTCCACTTTCATAGTGCGTACCGCCAGGATGTGGAACGACTTGCCGGAGTCTGTGTTTCCTGCGCAGTATAGTTTGAAGGTCTTCAAGTCGCGGGTGAATAGGTACCTACTGAACAAGTGTGCTCCATCGTAGACCACATCGCTGCTTAACATCAGGCAGGATGGTGGTCAAACGCTTGTTCATAGTGATTAAAAATAAAAAGTGAAATCAAAAGGATTATTTCGGTGAAATCACAAGAAAAAACAACTACCTACAAGTCAGGTAGGAATCTCCTGGTGTTCTTTATCAAAGAAAATCTTCTGAATTGAACAACACACAAATACCTAACCATTTCATAATCAAGTCATCCCCATGATGAGTAAATCCAGAATTTAATTTTGCCGCGGCATCTTTATTACATCGGGGACACAATAGAAACTCAAACAGGCAAGCAAAGATGGGAATATTAGGGTATATCCCCTATAGAATATGAACAAAATTAAAATGAGTTAATTCATCCTTTGTGTACCCTTTTCAAATAGAGAGAAGGAAGCTATTTCTGTGAAACAAAGCTAGATCCAAGAATCGTAGGTAGCAGTACCTAGGCGCAATGCAACCTGACATAAAGAGGAGTTTTCTAAAAGAAATCTGTCAAAGATGTCAAAGCAGAAAACGAAAGAGATGCAACTACTGTATTCTAAGATTGTTCATCTTCTTTTGTAGATTAAAAAAAAACATTTCTCATTATAAATTCACGCCCCGTTTCCGTAAAACACATTAGTCAACATCTGCCATTAAATCTATAGCTGTCTCTTTTTGACAGACGTAAGAAGTAAAGACTATTGGTTCAATGTCAGATTAAGTCTAATGAGTATACGGAAACTGGTGGTCACATGTTTTGATGTCACAAAGCGGGGAGAATATTCACTTGCTAAACAAACAGGGTCCTATGTCTGCTACATTTCATAGTTTCACCGCTCTGGTATCGCAGCTGAAAATGAAGTGCATTGCTTGTTCCTTTACTTTAATTTCACTGCAGTCACTGTAAAACAGCAATGCACATAGTTTGTAACTTCGATTCCAGAGCGATGTAATTTGAGAGGGGGGATGTGGGGGAGCAGTCTCTCCAAATTCTTGGCCGACACGTCGCCGTACGGTTATAATAAAAAAAGCAACTTCGTTTCGTGTCTTAAACAAATGGATCGATCGTTTAAGACAAAGTTCACTCTTCGTGCTATCCCGTGATTGGTTCAATACGAGTAAATCGAATGAATTGACACGAAACGAAAGATCGTTTTATGTTTAATTATTTAGCCCTCCGACATCTGACGTGACCTAGGGCACAGTCGTTCAATACAACTTTAATCGAATGAGATTAGTATGGATGAAATTGGTAGTCGTGGGGGACAATTGAAATTGGTAGCGAGCTTGATGTATGTAGGGTACGGTCTTTTTAACCGACGAAAAACCGAGGACGTTCTCAAGTCAACGCGTGAATATATATATTTTATTTTTTAATGTTACATGACCACTCATAACTTTTTAGGAGTATTTAGATTTTGATAATTCTTTTCTTTTTGGAAAGGGTGGTCTCATATACATTTCATCATCATCATCATCACTCACACGACGCCCACTGCTAGACGAGGATCTTCCCCAATAATTTATAAGATTAGGGGGGGGGGGAGAAATGCCAATAATCGTCACGCTTGGCGGGCGGTTGGCGATCGCAGTGGTGTTGTGGTTTAACTCACAGAGAGCGCTGCTGCCCGTCCTCTGGAGAGTTCCCTCGGCCGCCTCTCACGACCCCCAAGACGGGAAAAGTTGAGCTGGGGTATTATTTTATAAAAAATGTTTGCCTAGTTTTTTTTTGTTAAAAAGTTATTGTACAATAGACATTTGCTAAATAAATGCCTCTACCTACCCAACTTCTATTCTCATAAAAAGCGTGAAGTGTATTTGTTAAATTTATTTTAGCTACTATCTAGTCAAGACAATCTACCTGTAATTCGAGAGAGCACCAGAATTTCCAGGGTTCTGCGAAATTTCCTTTGTGACGGCGTCCCTTAAGTCACCTGTAATTAGGTTCGTTGCTTGTAATTTGCTAGCCCTGAACTGTTACCTGAGTAGGTAATTTTAGCTTTGGAAGCTGAAGAAAAGGTCTCCACTTTGGTAAGGTTAAGTAGGTAAGTAATTATTAGGTAATAAGGTAAACATACTTTCATAACTGATAATGATTATTCTTTTCGTGAAAAAAAAAACAGTCAAGTCATATTATTTCGTAAATTAGGTACAGGTACAGTTATACCAATTTTTACCAGGCTTTTAATTTAATACCTACCGATGACTAATTTGTTGAAAAGGCTTCAAGCTAAAGTGGTCTAATAAGTACGGTAAGGTAGAAAATATACATTCAGGTACAATTTTCATTTAGTAAGTACTTATTAGCCGTAGAACCAATGACCGTTGGGGAAAATGAGTTCTCGAGTGGAGACCGCGTCTCGGCAAACGGAGTGTAGGACGCCCTCAGGCAAGGTGGACTGATGATATACGCAAGATGGCTGGCAGAAGCTGGATGCGAGAAGCCGAAAACAGATCACAGTGGCGTGCAATTGGAGAGGCCTATGTCCAGCAGTGGACAAGTATGGGCTGATGATGATGATGATGATGATGATGAAGTACTTATTGAAACAACAGAAAATTACTAACGATTGTATGAGTATTTAAACGTATCGATACTGCACATAATAGGACCCCAAGCAATGGTCTTAGAAACGTTGTTGGGTTCGTCAATATGAACAACTTTTACTATGGCGACTATGTGGGGAAACAAGAAAAATACCATTGCTCGGGATCCTTTTACACGCTGTATATTTTACATGAAGAATCTAAAAATAAAATTCTCGTGCTGCGATGCTTGTTATCAACCTCCTCCGAAACGGCTAGGCAGATTTTTATGAAGTTTTGTGTGCATTTCGGTTTGGTCCGAGAGTCAGTCAATATCTACATTTTTTCATAACCCTTCGAGCTGTATTTATTAACAGATTATTACTTAGTTTTAAATTTCTTCCAATTCACGATGTACCAACTCGAACTCTGGGGTACGAACGGTCTTGGCGATGGTCTCAGACTTCACGACAATAAATACTAATGTACCTTAATTAAAATGAATACCTTAACAGAGATTTGCCTTGTATTACTGTTGATAAACATTCCAAGCTCAATTCACGATTTTGTGGGTAACACACCTCTATGTGATTGATCTATACTTATTTTGCCCTTGAACCGTGTTGACCTATTGGACACCTTTAGGTATGCTTGTTACTAAAGATTTTTATTTATCGTGGGGATTTCCCCACGGATGGATTTCCATTATGGATAGGTAGGTACTCCGCCGCTAGCGAGGATACCACTGGGGTTATGTGTGTCCCACTAAAACCATGCCACTCGCAGTAAATTGTGTGTGTTCTATTTCTGCCCTTGGTAATGAAGTCTCACTTCCATAATCTTACAAAACACCTAGGTAGCTACAAAAACAAATACACTTCATGTCTTTTAATCCCAAAGCGCTAAAGCAAATGCCCACGGTCCACCAAGCGTATGTAGGTATGTAACCCAATGTGACAGAGGGTGAGTCCATCGCCGTTATAGGGTTCACGCTCCTACTGGTGTGCGGGTTTCATCACGACGTTGTCCTTCACCGTAAGAGCGTTGCGTTGCGTACATAGGCTCTGAAAAATAGTCTCATTGATACACCTTCAGGCTGTACTGCGCAGGAAACACAGGCTTCGGCAAGTCATTCCACATCCTGGCGATTCGCACTATGACGGTAGACGCAAACCGTTTGGTTCGCTTTAATGGTAAATCCACCTGGTATGGATGTCGCTTTGCCGTTCGCCTGGTTGTCCTATTGTAAAAACGCGACGAGGGTATTAGGTTATGCAACTCCGTAGCACACTCTCCGAAATGCACCCGATAGAAGACAGATAGGCTCGTAACGTTGCGACGATTCTCTAGGCTTTGTAGCCGAGAATCAAACAGCGTCATCTATGAGCCTTCTAGCACGCCTTTCTAATGTCTTCAGAGCCTATAGATACCTATTAATAGCACAGCAGCTCTGGAACCCGGAACCTTGGATTGTACATCCAAAGATCGTTCGCCCATTAGGCCGCAGACCATTCTGAAAAATATGTTAAAATACCTAAGTACATATTCTATTTATAGTCCCACATAGATGCAACAATTGTCACTAAGCGAATAGGCAGCTATAATACAGAATACAGTTTGAATGTCAAAAGAATTTCTAAAAATAACTTTCGTATAGGACGTTCAACCTACGAAACGATTTTGTTTACAGATACCTGTTGGTGAATTTTATCCTCGTACCTATATATTTCACCTAATTTGCTGGGACTATTTATTAGTATATCCCGGGATCGTAAGTGTGACTGATGATCTCGAGATGAGATCGGGAAAATCTTTGTCTACACTAAAACATTGGGAAGGACCGTATCCTTTCGTGCATTTAATTCACCCAAATTGAATGGATTTGGGTGAACTCACCTTTTGGTAGACTGAATAGACCTGGTTGCAGAGTATCCGGTCCATTTCAGTCACCCTATATTGGTCCACTGCTGGACACAGGTATCTCCTATTACACGCCACTGTGATTTATTTTCGGCTTTTCGCATCCAGCTTCTGCCAGACATCTTTCGCAAATCATCAGTCCACCTTGCTTAAGGGCGTCCTACATTTAGATATTTGTATGTAAGACGAGCGCCGCTCATTGGATTACTTCTTGGGAACAAAATAATAATGAGTAACGGGGGTGTATTAGATCCAAGAGTGGAAGTTGAAGCCAATATAAAGACAATGCATGGCGATCGCATAAACCAGGCACAATAACCGGTTAAACTTAAGTTACTCTATGATCTGGGAGATTATCAATTCTTGCGTGGTAAAGCGTGGTTTCACTTTCTAATACGACAAATTCCTGAATATGTGACGATCCTACATTCATCATATATCTACGAAACGAGATATGTAAGCCGACACCGCAAGATGGCCGATAAATTATCCACCGAAAAAAAATACGATAGTCACTTTTTTAAGCGACTTCAAAAAGGAGGTTTGTCCTTCCTTTCCTCTTTTTTGTGTTTTTTTCTCGGATAATTTTGTCGTTTATGAACCGATTTTCGTGATTCTTCTTTGTTGGAAATAAGGTATTTCCAAGGTGGTCCCATGATAAGGAAACCGTGATATGATGGTGGCAGATCATATAAATCGAGGGGAACTTTAAAAATCGTCGACTGGTACTGGTTGAATCACTATGAACAAGCGTTTGATTTATTTAAACTTTCCCATTATTGTAAGTTCCTTCCCTATTAAAACGTAAAGAAAAAATTTACATATGCTTGGTGGACCGTGGGCATTTGCTTTAGCAAGTGCCTCAGCCTACCCCGCTTTGGGATTAAAAGGCGGGAAGTGTATTTTTTTATTTAAAAAATTTACGATTTATGTAGATCACAACATTTATCTTGCATGATAAATCCTAACATTAGTTTGTTTGGATAGATAGATCTTTGTTTCTCCTTCACGCGAAAACTAACTGAACGGATTTTAACGAAACTTTACAGTAAAATAGTCTATACATCGGAATATAACACAGTCTATCCTGAAATTCCCAAGAAAATGGCATAAATTGTTGGGAAAACCTTCTACGGTAACTCTACAATTACTGTTGCCATGTAAGCATTTAGCGTAACAATCGTAGCGGTTTTTATTCAAAGCTAAGCGTGAACGTAGACCGGCTAGGAAGCCTAATTGGAAAACGTACCCAGTATGAACACGCGACCCAACCCTACCTACTGTAGCCCACTTTTATTTTTTCCCCCTCGCCTAGTTGGCGATTGTAGGTGGCAGGAACCCCGAGGGTTCTAGGTTTTAATAAAAAAAAGAAAGGATGCAGCAATAGCTTGCTGGGGTGACAACGAGTCCACTGAATGTGGGACAACACTGCTGCGGGACAATTGCGATTCTCGTGGCTCGTAGGGTGTTCATATTGTTTGTCGATTTTGGGAAAATATAATCTGCTTTTAAATAAATATTGAACGGCTGTTAAATTATAGCTACGTACTTTCACTACTGCATTCTGCTGCATTCTGTACTGCAAAGTCTTAATTTTGGGGACATGATGCGTCTCAGGTTACCACTATCCTAAGATTTAAGGCGTAGAAATAAGGGTATTGGTGGTAAACACAAGCCCGACCGAAATATCCCCTGGACTATGTATTAAAAGTAAAACTCTTAGTAATGAAAATACGTTACACATAAAAATGATCAGCTCTTCCAGATCACCCTTCAAATTACACACTTTGTCTTCGTCAATTTGAATTCTGTTCTGTCAAAGTCAAAATTCCTTTATTTCATCGTTATAAGTGCCATAACATACAGATATATAGTAGCATAACACAAAGCTGAATGATGATTGTCATTTATGACTTTAAAAACAAAAGTAATCGTCCCCGGTTCGAATTAATGATGATATGGCGGTTAAACAATTAAATAGAAAAGTCCACTTTCATTCACATCCGATGCGATGACTTGATTTTAATTGTCTATAAATTAGCATATCTATACTATTTCGAAATATTGTGATTGTCTTAAAAGTCGAGTGTCTCCGTAAGAATTAACAGTAAATCTAGTAAAGTGTCATGTAAACGACAAAATGTCTGGCTTATTGGTATTTCACTGAATAATAAAAAATTAATAGGTATATCCTAGTCTAGACGAATATCAATCAGTAATTTTCTAATACATATTTTAATGTGCTATTGTTTTAATAGAGTCGATAGATTTCAGACAGATACCTACCAGTCCCACGTATGTGTGAATCGTGGTGGGAGGTAAAATTATAATGAATAGGCAGTTTAATTTGATTGGGTTCTCCCATTTCATACATACAGGTATCGTTTAGACACTCCCATAAAAATAGGTGGACGCCGCTGTTGAATGTGTTTACTGTTTATATTAAAATTATTAATCTAACGTGATAGCTGCTGGCCCCCCTCGTCGTTTGGTTAGACGCATAATTTGATATGCACGTGACTTCAATTATGATGTTCTGGTTTTCACCGTAGGATTATAATTGTGTAACGAACATTGGCTATGCATATATTGTATTAGCGGTGTGGTGACGACGAATAGGATACATGTGTCACCACTCCAGCCCAACTTTTCCCGTCTTGGGGAAAAGTCTCCCTCGGTCGGCTCCAGAGGACGGGAAACAGCGCTCTCTATGAGTTAATCCACAACAGCCCTCCGATCGCCAAACCGCCAAGCGATTATTGGCATTTCCCCCCAAATGATCATGTAAATCATTGACGGACGCCCTCGTCCAGCAGTGAACGTCATGGCTGCTGATAACATTTTATTATAACTCAATATTGTTCACCGGGCATATAGGCGCGAATTAATCAAAGACAAGTTTGAGTTTACCTTTATTAGTTTACTCGACGTTTTTACATACGTTCTCTGTGCGCGTTTAATTAAAAATGATATTTTATTATGTATTTATTTATTTGCGTCGGATTCAAACTTTGTGTATGCAAGTCTTGTGATCCAAACCACTAGATTTCATCACAGCCTAATTAATTAGTTTCAATGACTTTATTTTAAAAATAGTTTCCTATTATATAGTCGAAATAATAGTCACCCTTTTAGCGGACAGCCCAGCCCGTTTTCCCCGGGCATGCCCCTCTATATCGTATTCGATTTACTTCGGAAAAAGCGTCTATTATTTTTCGCAGAAAGCGTCGAGTTGGCAAGCCATTTAATAGACTTTCTGTCAGCAATAATTCTAGATATTCCAATGCTTATATTTATTCTGGGATCTTGCAACACAGTCGGAATAATTTAGAGGTCGCAACAATGTGAGCGAATTTGACTTTCAACTTTATACATTTTGGCATTAGTTGCTTATTCGTTTCTCTTGTGAGACATTTGTTAGGCGTCAGAGGTCCTTCGTTACCAGTTTGGAGAAGGTTGACCGTCTTTTATGGCAGACGCAGTAAGCTTTGTTTGGACAAGTTGCATCATATTTTCTTTGAAGCTATTGTGTTGTTAGAATACTACATCTACTGGTAACTAATCTTATTGTTGTAGTTAAAGTCTGGCTTTCGAAGTAAGAAATAAACTTTGTGGATAGTTGAATAGATCTAAATCTTTATCAACATAAATATACCAAGTATTCCCACCGAATACACCGTCTTAACAAGTGATTTGGTTTGAGTAATCTATAAGGATCCATCAATCATTAATTCTGTGAAAAAATGATTGGTCTGTAAAATCGGATTTTGATTCACATAAGTGAAAGAATTATTCTGTAATCTCAGACCAAAACCAACTAGAATTGCAATCCTAAACTGACGTTTAAAATAAATATTAAAAACATGCAGGAGTGAAAGAGTAAGAATAAATAAATAAATAAAATAAATAAATATTTTACAACATCACACACATTGCCTTCATCCCATGTTAAGTAGCTAAAGCACTTGTGTTATGGAAATCAGACAACGATATATACTTACTTAAATACTTTTTTTTTCCTTTTAAATACATACTTATATAAATAAAACACCCAGACACATCCAACAAGTACTTAAAAGCTCATCACCTAAATACCTGCCAGCGGTGGGAATCGAACCCACGGCCCTATGGAGCAGAGGCAGACATGCTGACAACTACACCAACAGGCCCGTCTAGAAGTTTTACATATAACATATAACTTGCATACTCTTTTGTCTTTTGCACAAGTCAAGGCAAGGTCTTACCTACAAGACATAGGTATATCTAAATGAAATCCCACTAAGACAATTGTGTTGCTTAACATCAGACAGAATTGTGGTCAAACGCTTAGTCATAGTGTGTGTAAGTCTACTGTTTGTAGACCACACTGAGAGCTTTTTCAACCGGTGTCGATTTCCGCAAACGAAAAAGAGGAATTCGATCGCCCCGTAGAAATCCTGTCAGCTGACTGTGTTTTTTTTTGTTAATTTTGTATTTTCTTTTGTTTTGTAATTGCACATAATCGGGTTCTCATAAACACTCTTGTACAGTTCTGTTCTGAGACGTAAAAATAATTATACCAGATGTTAAACGACCTCAGGGATATTCGGGGTAGAAATGGGGTTATTGGATGAGAGTCCACTATAGTTATTGGATGAGAGTAGTTTCTAATAAAACGACATAATATGATGGTTGTTGAACAACGTATATTAAGGCGTATTCAGAAACAATGTAGGTACTCTATTCAAGTGCAATCTAGTGAATTTGCAGGGCGCCCACTATTACCTACCTTACCTACCTAGTCTACCTACATACGGACATAAATAAAAATACATAAATTAGGTAAGTACCTACGTATTTGTAGCCACAAATTTTCTACGATATCTGCAGCACGGTCGCCACTAAATTGATTTTGCTTTGACAAAACCACACACAAGCAAAAGCTTCGCGCAAAACGGAGTGGACGGTCGGCGAAGAATATGGTCGAACAGCTTTGATAACACGTCCAGTGTCGCTAATACACCAATAAGGTAGAGTTGTTTTGTTGTCACAAGTAAAACAATAACCTTACTGTGTGTCTAATGTGAGTTTCAACCTTAGGGTGGTAGGCCAGACTCGTGACTGTACCTACCTATTACACAACACTAAGATTCTTGTGTGAAAACCAACCCTTTGGACTACAGCCGAACTCGAACCCAAAACTCCCTGTTAATGAGACTCAGAGCCGTATTCTGAAACGTGAATAAAGTACGACTCATTTAAGTTTACTGGCTGATCCTAATGTCAAGTGTCAAAAAGAGACAGATGCAAGAGAGCGTTGGCTCTTCGTTCAGAATATGGGCCTTTGTATGTGTATCAACCTCAGCCCATATTTGTCCACTGCTGGACTAATGCCTCTACTGTGATTTGTTTTCGAAAATCATCAGTCCGTTTAATCCGGAGGACTAAGAATTAATTGCCACTCCGTACAATTAGGTTGGCAAACGATGTTTTGCAAATAGTATACAATATTTATTTTGTAAAAAAAAGCATTTTTTTAAACTAAATATTATCTACTTCTAGTATTCCAAGAACATGTGTACAAAGATTCATGATGATGGGTCAAGTTGTTTTTGCGTGAAAGCGTAACAAACAGCCCTAATTTCAAGTTAATAATATTAAGTATGAATGAGTCAAGTCTGTTATCCATTCAGAGTGTTTTATCATTGATTTTTCACTATTTTCCAGGGTAAACATTTTTTTTTTTTTTTAAGATGGGTGGAATGACGTGCAATTAGAGAGGGATATGTCCGGCAGTGGACGAATATCATGAGCCTGATGATGATGATTGACATAAAAATACACTTCAACGCCTTTTAATCCGAAAACGGGATAAGCAGATGATTAACATGATAGGCAATGATTGGGAATAGGGAGACTAGATGTCTCTAACAAAGCGTCTCAGTATTGTAACGATACCAATCAAATATTTTTTTTTAATTTCTCGGCGGTTTTAAAAAACTTTAGGCGGCTTTAACTACATTCAAAAAATTATTTCGTTGCCTCGTGTCGAGAAGCCTTCGTCGCGAAACAGTACGAAAAGTAATATCAGTATAAATGTAGTAACAACGCCTGGACAGAAAAATATGCACTTGCAGTTTTTATTCCACTTGCTGAGGAACTTCCACTAAGAAACACCTGGAAATCCCTCGACCTGGAAATCGAAAAGCATCGAACCCAGGCCGGCAGGTGTAAGGAAAACCTAGAGAGGTGGATTGAGTCAAACATACATATATTGTGGAACATAGGACATAGGCCCCTCCAATTGCACACCACTGTGATCTGATCAAAGCAAATTGATGACAGGTATTTTAATGTTAGGTGTCATCGGAATGAAACAGTAATCACCGAAATGAAGGTGGAACTCACCTTTTTCAGAGGTATAAAACCTAGACACATCTGATTTATTGGAGCACGCTGCGGGTACTAGAATCGATGTAACTCTTGGTAATTAGCGGACACTTAACTTCTAGTGGCAGCTTGTAGGACAAAATAAACACTTGCCATAAATTATGATAAAGGGCAAGTGAGAGTTACAAGTGAGATTTGAACAGTTAAATCTCTACAACAAGTAAGTACATAGTTGAGCCCACTTCATAAAATAGATAAGGCGATTTTGTAGAGTCTGCGAAGAGTCTGGCCTAACACTCTAGGGTTGAAACTCGTATGAATTTAATTAGACATAAAGGTTATTTTTTCACTTTCCCCAACATATCCAAACCTTAGTCGTCAGTACCATGTCTATCGAATAATAGACAATATTTTGAAAACTAATATTCAACTATCTACCGTTCCCGTAGAGAATAGGAGGAAATAAAATTCAAAGCGAGATGAATGCTGAAATTGTCGTTCAACTTCTACTTTTAGGGTTCCCTAATCGATGTACAAAATAAATCAAAGTTTGGTAATAGTGTTGTATTAAAAAAGAATTACATTGAAACAACACTTGTTAATCGTCAAAAGAAGCTGAATTCGGAATGGGATCTCGTAATCGGAGTAGAAGACAAGACACTTCCTGTCCATCATTTCAATTGTTAATAGGCAGGAAAGGTCGCCCAAGACAGTGAACTATCAGTTTTGATGACACTTGCGGTGTCACTAAAACATCAGTAGTGTACAATTATTATATTGTGGTACGAGAAAAAATAACCTTAATTTGTACTGACATTCATCATCAATATATAGTATAAAACAAAGTCGCCTCCCGCTGCGTATGCTTAGATCTTTAAAAAGTGGACGGATTTTGATGCGGTTTTCTTTAATTGATAGTGGTTCTAGAGGAATGTTTAATACATCGTTGGCCGAGGCAGCTAGTTAAACATAAAAGCGATATTGGTGTTTTATATTACTTTTCTTTGCTGTATATAATATTATATTAAATTATTATATTAAGATTATTCTGCGACACCAAACCAACAACGTCACTGAAAACAAGTTACTACGGAACCCTACACTACATAGCAGGACACGCTCTTGGCGGGTTCTTTTTATTATTTTATTTTGAAAATGTTTGGACATCCTTATTTGTCGAATTTCATTTTGGTGGAACAGGGGAGCTTTTGAGAGCTAAAATTTTAGTTTTTAATTAAAATTTAGGAGCAGGCGTGTACTATTGGCACAGAGGCTGAC
>SJJU01001816.1:0-47078 GCA_012932125.1 Conopomorpha cramerella | reverse complement strand
AATATGAGATGAGAAACTTCACTTGGAATTTCGCCGGCAAGTTTATTCTAACGGACTGACATAAACGAAAGTCTGAGATTAAAGTACAAAGTATTTATTTGTGTTGTATGAAAATATTTATGAATGTAGATGAAGCGATAGGGGTATGTCAGGACCGTGACAAATGGAGATCTGTAGTCTCTGCCTACCTCTCTGGGAGATAGGCGTGAAGTGTATGTATTTATTTATATTGCTTCAAAATGTGAAAATATGTTGGTAATATAATTTATGTAATCTATGTAAGAATTTATTTATTTATAGAAATACAATAAAGCTTACAGCCACAAACAATACGCATTTTTTGCTAAAAACAAACTAAAAGTAAACATTAAACAAAATACACTCATATATATAACTAAACAACAAAAATAAAATACAATAAAAATATAACAAATCACAACAATCAACTTAAACTTACGTAATATATTATTTATTTACAAACATTTGGAATAATCTGAGTAACTTTGAAACCCAATGAGAGAATATGTGGGCATCTGGGCAAAAGGCAAGGAAATCATTAACGAGGCATATAGCCCGAGGAGTGTAAGAATATTTATTTCTTCATCATCATCATCATCATCAGCCCATACTTGTCCATTTATTTCTTACGTAGAACATATTTTTTGCATCAATGACATAAAAGGCGCGAATGATATTTAATTATTTTTTCTGTTACATTCATACACTAGCTGTACCGCGCGGTGTTACTCGCATTCTTTCGTTCCCGTAGGAATTATATCAATAATGTTATATAGCCTAAAGCCTTCCTCGATAAATGATCTATTGAACACAAAAAAGATGTTTTCAATTCGGACCAGTAGTTCCTGAGATTAGCGCGTTGAAACAAAAACAAACTCTTCAGCTTTGTAATATTAATATAGATTTAGAACAGCGCTAGTGAAGATTTCAAAAGCTGATCAAAAGTACGGACGAACTGGTCTGTTGTTGAAGTTGATGTACGTCAAAAAGTATTTTATTTTACTTTTCATGAAAACGACGGAGCGAGTACAGAACGTGCTTGTAATTCATTTAAAAGAAAAAAGAACCGACTTCAACCACTACTGGTTATTTTAATGTTTTAAAAACAAAGTAGTTCGCAAACAATTAAAGCATATAGCAATCCTAGAAATTGCTTAAAAACAAGAAAAGCATCGTGAAGAAACTTTCATAAAGAAAAGTAAAATCCAAAAAACTTAGGTTTCTGTGCGCGAATCTTAGAATTTCTAAAATACTTAGATATTGATACAATTGAATTATATGTTACAAAACACAATAATAACAAACGTATCTCGGCCCCGGACCCGCAGCAGCGCCCAAATCACGCACCAATCAAATTGCTTTACGTAAGCTCCCGACAATCGAGCAACCAATCAAATGTTGCACAAATCGATACAAATTTCGTTATTTCCCTTAGTAGTACTTACTCTATATCAAATCATTTCATGGACCATTGTTTGTTTGAAATACTGTTTGTGTATTTCAAACATTTCACTGTAGGTACTTGGGCTTATTATTATATTGCATCTATTTATTTGTACTGTTGATTTAGTTTTGAGTAACAGCAATACGGCTTTTAACTCGATATTTTCTAATTATAGATGTCATAACATATGCATAGGAACCAATATTATCGTTTTGCAAGTATCTAAGAAATAATTTGGTTTTGAGATTAGTTTCAGAATCGTAAAATTAGCTACATATTTCAACATACTTGTAGCTGAAAGCTGTGAAAGTTATACATTTGCCGATACGAGTTACAAGTTCCAATCTCTATTAAAATAAAGATCCCTAACCTCACTTCATAAAAGAGGGACGTGTGACGAGATCGGCCAACAAGATGAAGCCTGGTGGACGAATGCTCGAAATCGTAGTAAGTGGTGAAAAGGAAGAGAGGCCTTTGCCCTGCAGTGGGATTCAGTAGGCTAATTAAAAAAAAACCTTACTTCAATTCCTTTTTTTTTTTCAAATTTAAAACTGTCTATTTATGTGTTTGTCAGCTAAATTTTAGTATGGAATGAAAATTGTGTGACTAAATGTCACAATCATAACGTAAATAATCAGATAGTAACAAAGTGCTATACGTGAAATAGATACCTACTTAAAAAAAAATTAAGTTTTTATTCATAAGTGGGAATATACAACTTATTCGAAAGTTTATGATATGTGAAATGTAATACTTATCATAATAATATAATATTAAGTTTATGTACTTAATAGTGGTGGCTTTAATTGAGAACTTAAAGTAACAGTCTTATCATGTTATTTCTTAAGATGCATGATTATCGTCTAGAACTTCAATGTTCACAATAACCTTGCTATTTTGTACCTATTTCAAGTCAGGAATTAAATTATCACAAGAAGTTAGCTTATAGTACTAGAACTCAAGTGTTCAAATCTTATTGTTAACCTAAGTAAGTACACGAATGACTTCGTTTCATTTCACACGACTTTCCTTCTCACCGCACTAAAACCACAATGCTACATACAATATTACACGCAACGACTTTCGCGAAATATCCAATATCGCAGTACGCGCCAAAAAAAAACCCTTTTGTACATACATATATTCGCACAACAATTTCACGGAACATTTTCAGAAGCTGCACTGTCAATGAGATATCAAGACGAGATAGATCAAATTTTCCTGGTCTGTACCCCTTTTGTCCATTGCGACCCTCGCATTAGGCAATATTGAAACAGATTCCCGGTCCCTGGAATCTTTACATTGCCGTTTTTCGGTGATCTTTCCTTCGCAATAGAATTTATGTGACATAGGTGTATTGTGAATTGGCGGTGTTATGCGACGAACGCCGGTATAACTGAGCCAATTTGCCGGATTGAGGATGTCAGCTGCAGTCTGCGACGGGCTCATGAGTCGAGTCGTTTGCCACATCTGCATCGTCGACAATACTAGATTAGGCGAATCACATTTTGACGTTTTGAACAATTGCAATTGGTTGAGGTGCACGTGACGGTATTATTGTGCCGCTGGACTATTGCCGGATGAAGGATGCTTAGTCAATATATGAAGCAAAGACGCGCCCGCCGTCTGTCCCTATGCATGCTTAGATCTTAAAAACTACGCAACGGATTTCGATGCGGTTTCCTTTAGTAGATAATATGATTCTTGAGGAAGATGTAAAATAAGCATTTAATAGCAGATACATAGTTAGTAGTGACTATATTAATAATGTATATTGGTAAAACGACGTTTTCCGCGTCAGCTACTACATCTATAAATCAGAGAATCATACTTATATATATTGTCACGATTAACGTTACATCATCACTATTAGAGGTCTGGGAATCTGGTTTTGTATACTTAAGCTAAATATGATGAAGCTGGATAAGTTGATACACGTGAAATAGATACTAAAAAAAACATTTAAAGTTTTTATTCATAAGGGGGAATATACAACGTATTCGAAAGTTTATGTGAAGTTTATGATATGTGAAATGTAATACTTATCATGTAGGTGTGTAAAAATAAATAAGAATATTATCTTTATTTACTTTATAGTGGTGGCTTTAACTGAGAACTTAAAGTAACAAATTATGATCAACAAGCAAAAAGTTCAATAATACAAATTGGAAATTAGGATCCAGGACAGATCCTTGAAATTATCTCTAGTACCAATACTCTAAGTTCCAGACAATACAGGATCAGTTTCATAAATAATTTTGACAACAACGTATTACCCGATACCAAGCCAGTAAACGTGTTGTCAACTTATACTAAGGTTAACACAGGTATACTGGAATTTATTACTTGTATATAAATTACAAGTTCAGCTTGGTATATCTAATAACGAACAAAAAAGACGATTTCTAATAAGGGCTGAAATATTACGGTATTAGACGTGACTTTAATCGTAAATGTTATATTCTTAAAAAGGGAATGTTGAAATTAATCTTAATGTTATTGTCAGTTTGGTATTCATAAAATTTTGACAGTCGCGGGCAAAAGAGAAATTACTTGTATTTTTTCGGTAGGCTGTAATAACGCGCCGAGCAGAAAATGCGCGACGTAGGTATTTCTATAGAAACAGGTACGTACTTATATGAACACAAAGCTCTAAAAAGAATTTTCTTAGATAAATATAAAATTGTCTTGTAAAACACATTTTTTTTTATCACTATGAACAAGCGTTTGACCACCATCCTGCCTGATGTTAAGCAGCGATGTGGTGTACGATGGAGCAGCTCTCTGTGAGTTAAACCGCAACACCAATGCGATCGCCAACCATTTGGCATTTTGCCCCAAATGTTTATTGAAATCATTGGGGAGGCCCACTTCCAGCAGTGGACATCATATGGCTGATAATGAAAAAAAAAATTCCATTTTTTTTATCGCAATTGTATTTTATGTATGTAGGTAGGTAGGTACAGTAAATAGGAGTTCTTGGCACTTGAAACGCGAGTGATGCACGCACATGTCGAGCTCTAGCCATTATCTAACACTACCTGCTATTATTTATTATTAACTTACGTACTATTTTATTACTGTTATTTCATGTTTTGTTACGAACAATAGTAAATTTGTTTTTAGTGGTGTCGGTTGGAGTTTACGAACGTTAAAGGCTTATTTAGACGGTTATATTTTCTTGTACGTTCAAGATCAAGAATTGAAAGCAATATACAAGGTTAAACCAAAAACTCTGGCGAAACTCGAGGAAGTTACTCAGCGCTTGATACCATACAACTTTCCCCAAGGTACACCATGTCAAAAACGAAATAAAATGTTTACCTCTTCATACAAACTTAGCGATCATCTGATTGCCACTGCTGGACATAGGCCTCTCCAATTGCACGCCACTGTGGTCTGTTTTCGGCTTCTCGCATTCAGTTTCTGCCAGTTAACCTGCGCATATCATCAGTCCACCTTGCCTGAGGGCGTCCAACACTCCGTTTGCCGAGACGCGGTCTCCACTCGAGAACTTTATATGAAGAGAACATTTTTATTTCGTTTTCAACATAGCGTTCCTTGGGGAAAGTTATTTGGTATCTTGGACTGAGTGACTATGTTGAATTTCGCTAACATTTTTGATTTAACGTTGTATAATACTTTCACATTACAAGAAATTTCTAGCTTATTTTTTATTTAATGCTAAAGGCAAGAAAATGGCATGTAAAAGCCTTAATATCAGTTATGTTGTAAATTTATCAACTACTTACGTTAGTTACTCACGTTTTTCGATACCGTGGGAATTTCGGGATAAATATAGCCTAGGTAGGTAGGTTGACCCTGGACTGTGTGTAGCTTACTAGCATGAATAATGTTAATAATAATAAAATATTTATTCCGAAAGCATACATACGTATGCAAGTCATACTACAATTTGTGTATCAGATGACAATAGTTGTTACATAGGAATAACGACTTCCTACTCCCTAAAAAAGGGAAGTTATTTTGGAGCATATTCAATCCAAACAAACAATCAAATCTTTACTCTTTATGATATTACATCAGCACGTGATTGTGATTTCTTTACTTGCAATTGGCAGATACTAACTTAGAATTCATTGTATAGAATCAAACCATGATGTTTAAAGAAGTTTTAAGAAAGAAACCGTTAATTTTCAGATGTTTTTCGGCGGTTGAACAACTGTTAAAAAATAAACGAACGAAGCCAATAGCGATATTTAATCGCATCGAAATAACCGAAAAATGGTATAGTTATTTATCATACCTACATTGTTAATTAACGTAAAAGAAACATTTATACAGGCTTAATGATTACGTAACACAGAAAAGTCAGATTTATCACCGTATTCCGCAAAATGTGCATAGTTCACTCACAACCACTAATTGCCGCATCCGGCACTTTTCACTGCGTTCATATATAAAAAAACTGTAAACACGTGAAAGATCGTTATTACTGTACCAATAAAAAACCGAAAGTTGAGGAAGAAAATGATTAAGTGAAGTTAATAGCGGGGCATGTTGCGTACCGGCGAGCGTGTTTCCCGATTGGCTACCGAGCAGGGCCATTCTTGAAATTGATGAACCAACGCGGCGGGCTAAGCAAGAAACGTAGGTCTATATTTGAATGAAAAATGTATGCTTATGTTTTTTAACTATTATAAACAAGCGTTTGACCGTCCTCCTCGGCCTTATGTAGAGCAGAGATGTGATGTGTGATGGAGCACAATTGTTCATTAGGTACCAATTTAGCCCATTTGAAAAGTGATAGACCACTTTCCTGGTCTAACCGCACGTTTTAGTGAGTACCGAATATTCAAGGTGATTTCTTGATACTCCTGTATGGTAAATATTCTAAAATAAATTGTCATACGTAAGAACACGAATTTAAAAAAAAAGCAGTTTAGCATCATGTATTCCTTCCCTGGTTTGTTTCAGGCACTGTCGACCAAGAATATGGTGTACCACTCTAAGGTGAAATTCGTACGAATTTCCTTAGATCGTAGTTAATTCGTAGATCCGTTCAGTAGGATTTGCGTGAAAATTTCAAAGCATCCAAACTTTCGCGCTTATAATAGTAGGAAACCTCAGAAAACCCATATTTTACTCTGAAATTCTCACGGTAGCATGAACCGCGGCTAACATCGCGAAGCACAACAATTTCCATATTTATTATGTTGTTGACAAAAAGGATAAAAAGGTTCCATTGTATGACAACTCTTCAACTTTTCTTTCCGAGTTGGGTAAAAACGTACCCTTTTCTCACCCTCGAGTTTTAGACGAATATTTTAAAAAGATATGATTTGTGTTTTCGTATGTATGTTTATCACTAATAAACTCAAAAACAACGTCGATTTACGGTCGCTCTTTCACCTTTATATGCTGTTACTGAACCGAATAAAGTGCATAGATATTAACCAATAAACGCGCTGTCACATGTACAAAGGCCTACTGGATCTAATTATTTCGTATTTGACATTCAAACGTTTACTAACTAGTAGAATTTTATTAGTTTGTCAGTATTTATCGTACATTTGACCAACTTTTGAGACCTGGACTAGCAGTGTACTAGCGCTACCCTAAATCTATTAATACCATGGTAATAATGTAACCAAATATGTACAAAAGAACTGAATATCTGTACCGGGATGCAAAATCTAAAAATTCGTCATCTTTCACAATTTCAATAGTATACGTATTAGCCTTAGTTCAAATTCTAGTAGGTATTACTAAAAATACTCCGTCTAGACCGGTTGCAAAAATACAATACACGTCTTAACACTTTTCCGGGACACTACCCGCCTGTCATCGAAATGACAATAAAAGTTCCATTGTGTCTGCTTGAGTGTTCGCGGAAGTGTTAGAAAAAGAAACATCGAGGTCGGAAAAATCTATAGGCAGTCGAGCAATGTGTTTTACAAGAAATAGAAAAAAGTTAAATAGGAGGAAAAAGGAATAAACAATAATCTTTCTAAAATTATAAACGACAAGATTTGAATCTACGTTTAGATGGTTGTTACTCTTCGTAAAACTACTGCACGGATTTCAATGAAACTTTACGCTGATAACGCATTGGCTGTATGCTGAATGTCCCACGGGAACGGGATAAACTGCGGGTAATACCGCCGGGGTACATCTAGTTAGTCATAAACAATGAAATATTATTTTTATACAATCCACTTATTAACATATTCGTAGTAAACAAAGTATTATAATTGTTCTAAGGTATGTGGATTCAAAACACATTTTATTGTAAATAAATAGGATGTCACATAAAAAAAAATCAAAGGTTACGACATTGACTTTGAAGGTAACACTTTATATTATTGTCACGACTAAAGGGCGAAACTTGTTCTTTGTATGGACGTATTTTTGTACCTGTCCATCATATTTTGTCATGCGGATGTACCCATTCTTTACAACGTACCTACGACGACGTCCCAAATTAATGTTCGACTATTAGGTATATTTTTTTTGTCTTTTGGGCTTTTTACCCTACATATTCGTTTAATACTGACGAGTGGACGCACCGCGATTTCCTTCGTGCAGAGTGTTTAATTCGATTAAAAAATACTCCCACCAAGTTTTAGAACTAATTGTAGTTCTAGTTGTACAAGTTTTTCTCATATACATTTCTATGTTTTTCTCATATACATTGGTGATGAATTTTAAATAATCCTTTCTTATCTCAAGTAAACATCATAAAATTTCAGTCAGTTTGAGCTGGAAGTTGATGAGTCAGTTATGAATGAATCTGTCAGGACTTTAAGTTTTATACATATATCGCACAGTTAGAACAAAAGTGACACAAAACAAAATCTGTCATTTTATGAAATTGAAACTTAACATAAAATATACAAATTTTAAATTACAAAATCGGCATGTTTTGTATTGGGTCCTTTTTGTTCTAACTATGCGATATATATAGAATAGATTATTTTTGTTTAACTATCTTTTTAAACAAACTTTAATGCACAGAATTTCACGTTTAATAATTTATAATTAAGCAACTCTATATTATTAATTAACGATAAACTTAAAAGGAACAGACTAATATTATCTCAGAGTCCCGTTGATTGATTAACGGTTTTTTAATTTGATTTGATGGATAATCTATTAAAATAGCGATTGATTATGTTGTTAAGTAAACGATTGTATGTATTTAATTACAATGCATATTGGTTTTGCTTACCGTACCTGTATTTCAAATTATTGTTTTTTACTTCTCTGTGGTGTAGAAATAAGGTATAATGTTTAGTATGTAACGGTGTACATGACAAATGTCTGATAGTATTTGATGGAGATGTGGTGTAGAAATAAGGTATATCTTTTAATATGTAACGGTGTACATGACTGTACTCCTTCAATATACTCCTAAGTATATATTCTGTTTATTCTTTAAAATAAAGGCAGTCTAATTTGGATCTTCGTCGTATGCACAAGCACGCATCTCTATGAACAAGCGTTTGTCCACCTTCCTGTCTGGTGTTAAGCGATGTGTTCTACGATGGAGTGCACTAGTTCATTAGGACTTTCCAACTCATTAATACAAAATCTATGGAAATATGACATATTAAAGTTGTATATCAAAAGCGTTTGAGAAACGAAATGAAATCACAAGCATATCACATAATATAATAACAACACACAAACCGTCAACTGAGGAAGGTTATTCGATTATGAAACATTTTGGTATGCTTCCGGTTGTCATTTTAAAAGCGCTGCCTACAAACTCTTTGTTGTTCGAGATTAACTTACTTAAGTTTATAATGTCATAAATTATATCTCTGTTCAGATTGTACATAAGGAAATATACAGTAAACTGATGATATATGGCATTTTTACCAGTTTCAGATCGACAAATATTTGAATTTATGATTATTACTAATGGCGTCAAAGATGTTTAGGTAAGTTTTTTTATAACATTAAACAAACTTACTACAATAAACAAATTTACCATAAGTACGCTTCGTGAAATCAAGTCGAGTCAATAAAGAGAATACGTAGGGACATCTAAAAATATTTATTTCATCTTTCCCTCTTTTGCTTTTGTAAACACGATTTGTTCATACATTTGAAACGTTGAAAAATATATTTATTATCGAAGCACACGAACTACATAGGTACATGAGCGATTTTGTAAAAACTGCAATTATACAACTTTCATTCATTATTGGTTGTGTAATGTTAGTAATTTGAAATATATATTTATCGATCACCATAACAGAATAGCCCTGTATCACGGATGGTCACGCTTCGATTCCCGGCTTACGCAAGCGGTGCAGGCGCGTGGCCCCTAACAGCCGCCGCCGCCGTCCGGCCCGCTTCTTGCAAGAAAGTGGCGTACGAGGTCTCTGTGCGACTCGGACAGCCGATGTTACGTCACGACCACGTGACACTGTTGTTGTCGTTATCGATCAATGAACATGCTGAGGCCCAATTATGTGGAGTACGAGGTAGGTGTATTTGTGGCACGTTAAACATTCATCGCTGGTTTTGTATGTGGTTTGTTATTGAAGGTGAAGTAGCAATAGATGTTTTGAGGAACTGTGTGACTGTTGAGTAGAAAAAAAAATCGTTCACTTTGTATCTACTTTAGTATTCAGGTGGTTTATAATCTCTGGCTATAGGTTAAGTACTTACACAGTGCGCGTTGTTGAAATAATTAAAATAGGTAAGAATTTGGTACGAAATTGATCACCCTTTCTTTGTTTTTGAGTAAAAAGTACCTTTATTAAATGTACACACAACAAATGTACAAATCTTGTAAAATTCAAAGTCAATGTAATAAGTATTTTTTTCTTAACAAATCACTTTCTCTTCTATTTGCCTAAGCAGTTGTTTTTAAACTTTAGCACGCTACAATAACGTCACCAGTTTTGTATTTAATTTCACAAGTGAAGCGTTGAGTGGTCGTCTACGAGGTGTGATTCCCGGACGAAGTTTCCAATGATATTTACCTGTAACAAAATAAAAGTGAAAATTAATAAATAAGTACTTAGCCCTCATTGGTAACTTCTAAACCATAATGGGATACCCACTAGGTACGTGGGACCTTAATAATATCATAAAGCTAACTAGCTGAACGTGTGAACGACCTACTATAAGAAAAATCTGTCCAGTCGCCTCAGAAGTCAAAAGTCAAAATTTCTTTATTTCATTGTTATAAGTGCTATAACATACAGATATACAGTAGCATAACACAAAGCTTGATGAAAGTCATTTATGACTTTAGAAAACAAAAGTAATCGTCCCCGGTTCGAATTAATGTCTTTTACTGGCCAGACGAACCGGGAAGAAACTGGCATCTTTTCAAATCGCCAAGGCTTACTGCTAAGTATGCTAAACATAAATATGACTTAATACTAATTTAACAAATGCTTGATGGCCGGATACATACAGAAGACTAACAGGCGACAAGTAAATCTTCTATACGTTACTACATCTCGTATCTACCTGATATTGAGAGGAGAAAATATGTTGTTGGGCACTTCAATTTGAACAACTTTTACTATGGCGACAATGCGGGGAAACGCAAAAAAAAATTTCATCTTCATACAAAACAGACTTTTTCACACGGGAGATGACATTTGGATGGGGGATTGAAATTTTTTTTATTTTTCATTTCCCCATACTGTAAAAGTTTTTCATATTGACGAGCCCAACAATGTTTCTAAGACCATTGCTCGGGACACTTTTACACTCTGTCCTCACATATGTATAAAGAGATTGTATAAATAATACATGTAAACATCAACAACAAAGAAGAAATGAAGCTTAGATAACATACCTAATACATCTAATATTAAACGTTAAAAATAAAAATACAGTAATATACGAGGGTCTTGACCCGAGAAGCACACAACACAAAAATATGAACCAACAAAAAGTTGACAATCAAGTCAATTTGAATTGACCTTGCGCGTTTGATAGAGTTCGTAGATCTGATGTTAATGTTACCTATTATCTTATGGAGGAGAGAGAAAAAAACACATTAGAATCTCATACAAATGTTACACAACAACCGAAGCCAAAAATGATTTGACATTTTGGGTCATCGACCCTTAGTGGGTGTTTTCATTTTTCGCTTTTGGAATGTAGTTTCTTCTAAAGTCAAAGTTGATTTCGGAATCCTGGAGATTATTAAACAAAATTTTGCTAAAAGGTATTATTACTACACACATCAAAAGTGTCTAGGGATCAAGTATATTTTAGATGATTGGAATCAAGAATATATTTTACAAAAACTGAATTCATTCATAATTTATCAAAATGTTATGATAAGTCATTGATACAGGCATGGGGAATTAGGTAGGAGACCAATCCAGAAGATTAGATTGGATTTAAATAAATTAGATTTTTTTAGAGCTAAAAATGTTCTTGATCCCTAGACACATGGAATTTGTTGTAATGTTTGGATGTGAAAATTGAAAACGTGAAAATTTGTTGTAATGTTTGTTACTCTTTCACGCAAAACCACAAAACCACTGAGCGAGTTTCAATTAAACTTTATAGTTTTTATATTGGTGTAAAACGTAGGCTATATTTTATCCTGAAATTCCCACGGGAACGAGATTAACTGCAACTGGCAACTGTGTCTTGAGTAAAAAACATTATGAGAGATACTTCTGTGAGTTTTGTGTTTATATACTCTATAATCAATTAATACATAGTTTAAAACAAAGTCGCCTCCCGCGGTTTATCCCTATGTATGCTTAGATCTTTAAAACTACGCTACGGATTTTCATGTGATTTTCTTTAATAGATAAAATGATTTTAGAGGAAGGTTTACAAGTATAATACATACATACATACACTTCACGCCTGTCTCCCATAGGGGTAGGCAGAGACTACAGATCTCCATTTGTCACGGTCCTGACATACCCCTTTCGCTTCATCTACATTCATACATCTTTTCATACATGACCTGTAGAATACATGCATATAATAGCAGGAAAATACTGTTAATAATGTATTTTAGAAAAACAACGGTTGTCGGGTCAGCTGGACTACGTTTATTTGCATGTGTGGACCTACACCTGTCAATGATTTAAAATATTAACCTACTTATTTATATAAATAGGTAGATATGTGCACAAACTTTTAAAACGCAGAACAATTTATATCTCTTTATTTATAAGACCGTAAATCCATACTCCTCCACTCTATTATATAAACTCAGTTCAATGTAATAAAGACGAAAATTCCGGCGCAAATTGCGAAAAAGCATGCCAGAACTTCGTCGTCAGTGCGCGAATGAGAACAACACGGAAACCAGGGAGATATTTTAAAACAATTATTGAAATTTCGTACACTAACTAACTAGTTAGTGGCTTACTTTTTTACATCAGCAATTCCACTAGTTACCAGAACTTGTGGCTCGGGAGCCTCCGGTTGTCAACAAAATGCAGTACTAGCCTTTGCCAACTTCGTCTAACTGTATTATTACCAGCGAACCAACAGCTACAATACTCTTTTTTTATATTCAAACTCTGGAATTTGCAGTGTTATATTGTTCAGCCAGGATCCAACTCGAAGTACACTTGTCATTAGTGAGTATGTTTTAAATTTAATAGCGATACTGTATTAAGGATGACACTTTTACGATTCGTTGCACAGTAGGGGCCTTACTAATAATGGCCGAATTGCTATTTTGAAGATAAACAAAGCTCAACTTAACTTGTCAGTTGTATGTCACATATGGAATAACCAGTTCAAGTAGACCTGTAATAACCGTGGTGTAAGTGACAACGCGTTTATTGGTAAGGGGTTTAGTATATACAGCATATATGCTCGGGAAAAGCGAAGAGGCAGTCTTGGGGTTATTTATGATCTAAGGAAACTCTCAATATGACACGTAATGATTCTAAGGCTTTGGTGAATGTACACTAAATACAGGCAATCTGGTCTAAGTCGATATATTACTTTTTATTAATACCTTAAAAAGGTTAAAGTAAGTTTCGACAACGTGAAAGTTTCTATTGCGTCTTTAAATTCCTATTCTGTGTTCATTTCGGGGGTCACCAACATGGCACGTCAAGACTTACTAAAACTTATGTGTTTCAATTTAGTCATAGCAAAAACTAACAATTGTTGAAAGTAGCCCAAATCTATATATATAAAAGAAAGTCGTGTTAGTTGCACCACTTATGACTTAACCCTTAACTGCATGATTTTTTTTGTCTGAATAAAAATCTAACCTTCTTAAATTATCAGGCCTGCATCATGGGAAAATAAAAGTGGTCTAAAGTCAAAACTGCTTTCATACGTATTAATGTACCTTTGACAATAATTTAGAATGAAAAATCTGTAGATGGGACGGTTAGAAAAACAAATTCGAGGAAAATTATACTGATGTAGTTAAGAACGGCTGGACCGATTTGTCTGAAAATTGGTGGGGAGGTAGCTCAGAACCAGAAGACGGACATAGGGTACTTTTTATCCCGATCCTGTGGGACGCGTTTCTATATAGTGGGTGTTATAGTTTGTATGAAAAACTGTAAAGTAAACTACGCGAATGAAATCGCGGGGCGTCCACTAGTATTTCAATAAAAGCCATCTTTCTTCGTACCATATACCCCCATGTACCGCTAAACGACAATATAGAAGCAGCTGATCGTCGTGTATTACGGCAGAAGTTAACGCAGCAGCCTCCCCCGTCACATTCTGCCCATCAATCATACTTCTTGCGGATTTTTTTTTTAAATTATTTCAGCGACGAAGCGAGCGCGGCGCTCTAACCTGAAAACCCTGTTTTTTGCCGCCAATTTCTCGGTAAACAGGCTCGGGATTAACGTGAAAAATTGCTAAGGCTCTACGCCCTAGTACCTATTTGTTATACGAACGACAGATCTCCTGTTCAACTCCCTTTTCCCTCTTATTTATAGAGCGTTATATTATCAAAGCTTCTTACGTTTGAACAGTTTCCTAAGTAATTTTGACTTTAGCTAATGTCTTTAACTCATTGACGGGTAGTAAAATAGATACAATAGAGATTTAATTGTTGTGGATAAGGTCGCCTATAGCGGTTTACTGTGCGGGAAAGAGTTAAGCGTTTTTAGCTTGGAAGTGATTATAACTTTTAGGTACTTCAAATAACATGTAACCTTCATCTTGAATCTAAATATTAAAATACAATAAATATCAAAATGCGTGTGTTGTTTAAAAGATCTAAGAATACATATGGGCAGACAATGGAAATCGATTTTGTATCTATGTACTATGATTGGTCGACAGTTGTGTGTATTTATGTAATAAATTAAAATGTGTCTACACACGGTCACTTAACTCTAACTTGAACTACTGTCGGTGCCGACTACTAACATACTTCAGTCGATGCAGATTTAAATATAGAGGTACAAACATGAAACACCCAGACACACCCAACAAAAGCCCCAGCTCATCGTTAAAGCATTATACCCGAGGGGAAGCATCGCACCCAAATTTTTTCCGCTAGAAGCAAAGCCAAGTCACTAGTCCAACTTGCTAAAAATAATAATGTAACCAAGCAATAAAGGAAAACCAACTGGTAGAGCGTCTATAGCCTAGTGGTGTTTGGGTACTTGGACCTGCACTCGGGAAGTTGCGGCTTCGAAACAAGCTATAGGTATTAGTACCTATTCTACTGGTACACCTAAATGCGTCTCTTTTGAAAAAACACATACTAAGTAATATACGTAATTCTTAGATTTTGACTGGGTGAAGTTGGTTCGTTTATGGTTAAAGTTATTTTTGTTAAATCTTATTGGTATTGATCTAGGATGTACCCCTTGATGATCTGCGATGTGAATAGCATGCATCAGCTGCCATTGTTCCTGGCATGCCTTTGGAGCCGTCCAGGGTATCTGGAGATTTAGGTTTATTTAGGTTTAGCCAGCAACTTGTAACTGAAGACCCATAGTGGTATTTTTAACTTATTATACTAAATGTAGATGAAAGGTCCTTGTGATTATATGGTGATTATATGTGATTATATCCACCCGCTTTTAACTAGGAGTGTATGTATGTTATACTCGTTCAGCTACTCAGGTTATGAATAGAATCAGTCAAGTGCAAACTCTGAAGTTGGGAATTCACGCGTTCCCCTCGTAACGAATGTCCGCTAGGAATCCGACCTCCATGAACGACATAAGAACGTCGTTCGCAAATTATAAAAAAAACACCCCAAAACTGTGAAACTTTATACTCCTTCCAATATTGTTCGATGGAACTTTCCGACCTTTTCATCGGCGGGCGTTCCGAACAAATTAACGTTGTCAAATAAACTGTAACTTCGTTGAAGAATTTCGATTATACGAAAGAAAATCAAGTCACCGATCTTAAAAGGACTTTGGGAAATTTCGAGACAAAGAGGCATTTTTATACTTGGCTTGTTAGATGAAATGTTGATGGTTGTTGGGGTATTTTACAGTCGCTGTCATGTTGTACCTCTAGCTTTAAACAAGGATTAGAACTTTTAATATTTTTTGATTTTCGGATTTTGTTCTTGGTGAACCGTGGGCATTTGCTTAACAACAACTCTACCAACACCACTAAAAGGTTGTGTACAAATTAAAAATGTTGGCATAACTTGAGGAACTAACTCAGCCCATGAAAAGACAAAAAATAATTCACCTCTTCATACAATCTTACCTATCAGCTGATTGCCACTTCATATACTCCTTGAGGAAAATTTGTTTGGTATCATGGACAATCGTCAAACAAAAAAGACATCAACACTTAACCTAAACCTACGTAAACAAACATTCATTGAAATATTTTTTGTTCTCCGAACACGGAAACAAATAGAATTGTCAACGTGTACAAGATTTCTGATGAAAAAGTTACGGAAACCAATAACCTTAAACAAACTATTTCGTCGATAAATGAAAAGCATTTTGTCACACAAAGATTTGTAATCTGCGGAGGCGACGTGTCAACAAAGACTGCCCATCGAGCAACGGGCAGACGAAAAAGTGACACATCAAAGAACCTTCCAAAATGTGGAAAGGTCATTCCAATACTCAATCGATATTTATTCAGAAAACTATATTGTGGGAATAAACTGGTCTATTTAAAACAGTAAAGTAAAACAGTAAAGACTTTTAAGTCTTTACTGTTTTACTCTCTTTTTAAAGAACATTTTTTAATGAAACACGCACAGACATTACAACTCTATATTGATTATATTGATATTCTTTGGTTATATTCGCGCCGATAAAATAAATTATATAAATTTATTATTATTATTATTAGTTTAATGTATTTAAAAAAATAATAATGCCAAAGAAATTAATTAGCATTTGTTTGATTTTAAAGCAAGTTAAGTGTACTGGCAATGCTCAATAGTGCTTGCTTTTACAAAACAATCTTGCGGTTAACTTTGACTCGTAAAGTGTGTCCGTTCTTCTCTCTCTCTCTCTCTCGCTCTTCAACAACATTGATGAAGAGACAAAGGAGAGCATGTTATTTACATTTTCTTAAATTAAGATTCCACATTTTACTAAAGCCTGATAAAATTTATTGTGAGAAAAAAAGGACAATTTGATCATCCAAATCAGTTCGAAAATTACGAAGACGCGAGATAATTAAAAAAAATACAACCGAATTCAGGACTCCTTCTTTAAATGGTCAAAATACTTCTTTGCCGTGAAGGTAATAGTTGTGCGACAAATAACTGTAGACAACAACAATAAACAAACAAATTATTCTGAGACGGAAGATGGATTGCAATTCATGAACGCCCGTTTCACGTCATCGTTCAACAGATTATATTCTGAATACTAATATTGCCTTGGGATATTGTCAACATTAGGGACAGTTCACCAGCGCGTTGTTTCGGTTCCTCCTGATGCAGTTCAGACTCAAACTTATTGCCTCCCGTACCCTTGTATAAGTTCTGAAACGTTCGCGAACCCCTCACCCTAAATAAAATAAATTTCCTGTAGAATAAAATATGGTGATTAATTTCGAATACAGTTAACAAATACATTTTAAAAGGAAAAATATATTAGTTGGATGGGTGGTCTTGTTTCGCGTCGCAAATTTAAATAAATTGAATAGTAATTATAAACAGCTTTGATCTTAATTCTGATTTAGCAACAATTTGACAACCAATCAGCCGCCATTACATACATTTTTCCACGAACCCACTACCGTCTAAAGGCGTACCCCTAGGAACCAAATCCCATTTTGAGAAACCCTGCCCTAATACCACATGTATACGTATAGTCTTAAGAAGTTCAGTTTTAAGTATACTTTCTGTGTTACTTTAATAAGGTAGAGTTGTTATGTCTTAGCACGCAATGGACCATTAATTAATGTCAAAAATTAATATCTAAAGTAGAATGGTAGACTAGATTCTTGACCGACTGTGCAGTTGGCCAGTAAGGTTGAAACTCCTTTGAATGAGTTTAGATATTGAGGTTTATTTTTCACTTGTCACAATATTACCACTCTACCTTATAATGCTTCAATGACATAGGAAATGTCATCAAAACTGATAAGCCAACTTTCTATGCCGACCGTATAAAATGATATCTGCTACTGCGCTCGGAATAAGTAGCAGAATTGGGGCTCTTTAATCCTTGAGATAGTATTACTAGATGAAATACTATTGCTTAACATACATTTCTATATTATCTATATAAAAACTATCTGACTCGGCAAACGTTGTTTTGCCAATACACATTATTAACAGTGTTTCTCTGCTATTGTATGCATGTATTATACTTTATAAACCTTCCTCAAGAATCACTCTATCTACTAAAGACAACCACATGAAAATCATTTGCGTAGTTTTAGAGATCTAAGCATACATAGGGACAGACAGGGCGAGGCGACTTTGTTTTATACTATCTATTGATGTAGCAATAATGTTAAAACTGAATCATGGAAGACAGGACAGCGTAATGAGACTGTATCACCAGATGACGACAAAGAGACACACATTACGTCACATCCATAAACCTTTTGAATTTCATGGTATCTAGCAGTGACGTGCAAACCATATAGGCAAAAAGACACTGCCTACCTTAGTATATTGGTTACTCGACCTAATAATAGAGTTATTACTAGATCTTTTTTTGTTGTACTCACGACATTGGCTAACGAAGGCCCTGTGTTTTGTGGGTGAATAGATATGTACGTAGGTACCTATATTTCGTAAAGACAAGTTACATATACATATGTGTCAATCCTTGGGGATTACAGCCTACCTCGTCGTAAAAGCCAGTGCACGCCACTGCAACTGGTATCTAGGACATCGTCTATTGAATAACAAATTGAATGAACGAAGTATTCCGTCAAAACAGTAGGTATAATTCTTAAACTGTCTTCGGTTCAATACGTAGAAAATAGTTTTCCTACGAAGAATCGGAATGTCGTCATTCGTCACATTGAGGGTCCCATCAGGGGCAATTCCGAGACGTCATAACGGTGGGGGCAATAGGACAGGAACTAGCCAGCCGCCATTATTGTCTGGAGGGACCTCTACGTAATAGTGCTCTATAAATCGGCAGGGTACCTACAAACCGTATTTCGGTTTGGGAACATTTTTCTTTTATTAAGGTTTTTTTTCCTATGGAAAAAAACACAGGGCACTTTCGGCCATCATGCCACCATCACTCAAGAGATTTGGTTATTAAGTAGCGTGCTAATCTACTGCTACTACTAATCATCATAAAATTGTTCCACAATTCCCTAAACGTATCTCTCACAGTCGCCATTTGCATCAACAATGCTTAAAAATACAGTAACGTGTAAAGTAGATGTTAAACTAGAGGTAATTAGGCAGAAAAGGTTCAAGAAATTGAAAAAATAAAATAAACCCTTTTTTCCCACAGAATTTCCTTAACTTAAGATTATGAATGCCAATGAAACAATAAATGTCAGTCATAAAATAATAAGTACTTTGGTACAGTCGGAGAGACGTGACAGGAATGAGATTTCTCAGTAAAAATACCGACCAGTATAATGTAAACTGCGATCATTTGACAATATCGTACTTTTTAAGCTCTTTACGACGTCGATTCAAAACCAAAGGAATAAAAAACCACTTTAACATGATCTTTGTACCTTACGAAATATCATATAAATCGAGTAGGTGTATTTGCCCTGATTCCTGAAAGAATCCACATAAACAAAGCCACTCAGTATTCAACGTTGTGTGTTAAACTTATTCCCGTTTCTTTTTTTCAATATTTCTGCTCAGATTTTCGACGGGGGCGCATCACGAGCACATAGCTTGAAACCAGAAAAGGATGATCTAGACCTACGTGAAATGTACAAACACATCGGATTGGTATAAATTGAAACTGAATCGAACGTTATGACCATTGATGCATTAAGGGCCATGGAAGACGTGATCGGTAAGCGAATTATGTGTGTGTAAATGACAAATATTTTGCCGTCGAAGTTCGAGATTCTGTTGCCAAAACGAACAGTTCTCGTAACAAATGGAACTACAAACTAAAAAAAGTTCAGATGATCGTCGAAGTTTAACAACACTGGTCGCGGGCACTCATTGGATTGACATTACAGACACATAAGCCAAACTCTTAAAAAGCTCGCAAACGCTTCAGGCAGACACATGCTACATTCAGGAAAAAATAATACTTACACTGCTGGTTTTAATAAAATAAAATTTCAAATCTATATAAAAGAAAGTTTTGATTGCTACACTAGTCATAACTCAAGAGCGATTGAACTGTTTTGGCTGAAAATTGGTGGGGACGTAGCTTAGAACTAGGAGAAGGTCACAGGAAACTTTTTGTCCCGATCCTGTAGGACGCGTCGCTATATATGTAGAGAGTGTTATAGTCTGTAGGTATAAAACACAATACTAAAACTACGCGAATGAAATCGCAGGGCGTCTACTAGTTAGATAAATAAAGCAGCAGTTTAATGCATTTTGGCAGCAATTCGATCAAACCATAACTTCAATAAACAGTTCTATTTCATATTAAGTCTACGTAAGAGACTCGAAGCAGGATTGATACTGTTGAAGAAAAATCACCCACAAGTATGCTTACAAACCTAGTGGTTGGTAGGTACTTAATTCTCAGAATTGTCTCAAGGGAGATCAAAATAAATCAGCGTTCATTTTCTGCGGTCGGTTGTAATAAATCGTGTTCCTTCAGTCGTGGAGATTTCTTTCCTAATAACTTTGTCATTTCTGTTGTTTGTTATTTCTTACAAGGCATACTATTTATTTATTTAGTTATTTCTTACATACGTATGTACTTGATATTTAATTTGAAGGATGAGGAATTCATTTTATTTTGAGCCACCCTAATGGGAAATTTTGAGATGGTATATGACAAATTCCTGAGATTCTGACGCATTCCTTTCCTACGTCAGGTAATATAATAAGTATATTCCAATTGAACTTTGAGTAACCTTGTCCTAAATACATAAACATGTTAAGTCCAAATCTGTTTTGACATAAACGTAATAAAAATAATTTGTAAGCTAAATAAACATCCAGTTCCGGAATTAAATGACATGTAATAAAATGTTAAACAGCAAACGTTCTATTTTGAAACATTTTTTAGTTCAATATTGATAAGGTTTTTATATTTTTTTATAAATTTCAAGCAAAAAGGATCGACCATTACCGTCACCAAAGTTTCCCTCAAATTATCTGGTATGCCGTTATCAAACTGACTGACCCTGACTTCCTTCTAATGAAACCACCTTTGAAATATCTTCCTTCCACCAAAAAATAACATCAAAATCAGTTCATAAACGACGAAGTTATTCGTATCCACATATATAAAAAAACATATATATACCTGTAAAAGGACCCCGAGCAATGGTCTTAGAAACATTGTTGGACTCGTCAATATGAACAACTTTTACTATAGCGATAATCTGGGGAACGGAAAATAAAATCCAATCCCCATACAAAATGTCATCTCCCGAAGCGAAAATTTTACTATTTTGTATGGAGATGAAAAAAATGTTTTGCGTACAAGGTTGAATTGAGAAAGACTCTTTTATTGAAGTCGCTTAAAAACTCGATCACAATACACAAAATAGACAGATTGGTGATGTCCTGACGGTGACGTAAAAAGTATTCAAAACCGGAGGTCATGTCATATCAAGTGGAGACCTAATCACTGCCCATCCCTCTGGGAGATAGACGTGAAATTTCTGTATTGTATGGCCTACTAGATGTGAACAGTTTCTAAAAAATCAACACAGTAATATAGTAAATACACTTTATCTGAGTACTTTAGCAACCAAAAACTTTAAATTCAAAATACCCCAGCTAACAGTTAAATGAATGATACCACAAACACTGTACCTTTGTTTGTCGGCAACATTCGATAAGGCCTGGATTACACGAGCAACAGACATTAGGCGTTGCCCGTGACACCTGGGCTTTCGATTCCCCGCTCTAAATGACTCTATTATTGTTCCCACTTTGCACCTGTTAACATTGGCGGACAGTAAAATGGACACAATAGATGTTTCATTGTTATGACGCCTATAGGCGTTTACTGTCCGGGAAAGTGTCAAGTACAGTCGTGCGCAAAGGTTAAACTTTTACTAAGAGGGCAGATTCTGGACCGTGAAGGTTATATTGCCAGATGAATTGTAGCAATATTTACTGTCTTTTGTAATTCTTTCAAACACTTTATTGTATTTCTAATTATTCTAGAAGCATTTCCATGTATAATCAATTTAACAAGCATTTTCCAATATTTTCTGCTGGTCTTGTCAATAGGAAATAGGTACAAACCTACATAAACTCACGTCCATTAATCAGTTTTGGGGAGACAAAGAACCTTTGGAAATAGAATTAGTAAGTTTTAGTATGTCAGTTTTGGTTAGCATAGGACAATAGCGAATCATTCATTCATTTATTTAATGTGTACCTTGCAAGACGACCCAGTGCAGTGGGGTCGTCTTTTACACAGTTTATTTGAGGAAATACAACAAGAGTAACAACGTAACATGACATGTTGATGGAAATCAGACACTAAGAGCTACCTTTTGTAGCTAAGCTCTAACCACAAGTATAATCACACCCTTAGTCTTCCAAACAAGCTGACTGGTCTCCAAATTTTCTTATTTTTTCTCAAAATAAGCCTTAAGATCATTGCGACAAGGTGTCAATTTGCCCATCGATAATTTCGTTTCGTTCTATCTGATAGTAGAGTCATGGACGAAGTAGGTACCTACTTAGTGAGACGAATAATTGTCCATTATCTAAAACAGCAGTGGAACAAATGGCTTTGTGCTGCATAATAAGCACTTAGGCCTCTGTACGTGTGATTCGTCACGTCTCATCGCTGGCCGGCATTGTGGCTGCTTTGACGCTATTATCTGCTATTTGCACTGCGCTATAGGTACCTCGGTACTAATAGGTAAACAATTTAATAGAGAGCCGGGGTATGCAAAGTTGAGAGGAAAGCCGATAGGACAGGTGACAGATATCCGTGAAATAATTTAAGCTATGGATATAAATGTTCATCATCATCATCAGCCACATAACGTCCACTGCTGGACGAGGGCCTCCCCAAATGAGATCCGTCATTTGGGGTGAAATGCCAGTAATCGCCACGCTTGGCAGGGGGGTTGGCGATCGCAGTGGTGTTGTGGTTTAACTCACAGAGAGCGCTGCTGCCCGTTCTCTGGAGAGCTCCCTCGGATATAAATGTGAGTATTATTATTAACTGCACTGCGCTACATATACTATACTGCATGTAAAAGGACCCCGACCGTCTTAGAAACGTCGTTGGGGTCGCCAATATGAACAACTTTTACTATGGCGACAATGCGACGAAACGCAAAAGAAAAATTTCATCGCTATACAAAATAGACAATATACAACACAACAATACTTAAGAGTAATTATGATGACGATAATATAAATACATGATTACTTAACAATTTTGACTACACTTAGCAAAATATTACTTACAAAAAAGGTGTATTTATATTTATAAAAAATAAGTGTATTTTTTTTAATAATTAATCTCATTTTTTTATACGTTACAGAATTACTTTGGACAGGTGGTCTAGTGATCAACGTATCTCATGTCCTTGGTCTACTTAAGGTATTAATTATTTATTTAATTCTTTATTACACCAAAAGTACAATGGGTGGACTTAATACTAAAGTATTCTCTACCAGTCAGTATTCAAAAAGTTGTAAGTGAATACATTATTAACTTAAGTAGGTAGGTTATTCTATAGTACGGTAAAAAGTAATGTGAAATTAGCACATTGTTTTTTTTTCATGGCAAATAAAAAAATGACTTGTGATGTTTTTTGCCGCGCATCTGTACAAATACATTTTAAACAATGTTTTTACCACGCTTTGTTGCTTCTTAAGCATATATGTATAGCTGGTTAAGCTTTGTTGACATTTAGAATGTCGGTACAGTCACAGTACTGCATACGACAATCATTCTATTGGTTAGCACAAATTTTGAGCTCATGAAGACTTCGGGTCCTAGGCCTTTCTAGCCTGAAAAAGTCGGGCTTCGGAGAAAAATGCACACATTTTTTTCTGAGAAAATTGTGGTTTTGGAGATAAAAAACGTCTTAAAGTCTATAGGAAGAAAAACATTATTATTAGATACTTCTAAAAATTCCGTTCTGGATAAAAAAATAACTAAAACTTAACTTTCATACGTACGTCTCAGAACAACTATACTTGCAATAAAAAGCTGTCGCTTAGTGTAAGACGCGAATAAAATATAAAAAACAACATGGAGGACTGAATTAATAAAAATAATAATTTGTTTGTTCTAGCAATAAATTGCTACGAAGTGATGGACTTCGCAGCATTTTATTGCTGATCCATTCTGACAAAGTTACATTTCCATTAATACTTTTATTCCTAAATCTGATTTCCTTCTCATGAGACCATCTTTAAAATATCTTCTGTATAACAAAAAAAGACTCATCATAATAAACGACGAACTTATCTGCGATCAAAACATAAAAATCATAATATAATAATATACATCCTTTTTTTGAATCGCTTAAAATGTGTTTAGTACTTTAAAAAATAATTAAAGTATAACTGTATTTTTTTTGCTATGAACATAACTTTATAAAAAACTATTATAATTTCACACATATGGAATTACAAACAAAACACAGTCGCATTGTTTTAAACCAACAACTTAACAAATACACACGTACTACAGCTTCGCGAAAATACTCTTTATAAGCACGTTTTAAGACCGTTTGCAAATTCTTTTTCCCTGGCTGAACTGTGAAGTTTTCTTTGCCACTATGTTTTTGCGGAGTGTTATAAAAATGCGACATTATTGTTTTGCTGGATAGTTCAAGATGAGCTCCTACAATAGTGTACTGTTTTTGTCATTAGTTATCGCTGTACAGTTTACTGTACATGTGCAATGTGCTTGTGAAAGTAAGTTTATGTTTATCCTACTCACTGACCTTTGTTCGACTTATTTCGTAAAAGTGTGTCTACTACTTACTAGGTACCTATTGGTCCAGTGCCTTCAAGTGCATTTCTGCTCATTTAATTACTGTGTTTGTGTTATATTTGTATACACGTATACCTACATACATTTTATATACCGCAATATATGGTCTATTTCCATTTACCACGTTCCTGACACTTTACACTATGTGTATGTTCTGTATATCTTTTAGTTTCATCCCCATTCATACATATTTTCGTACATATCCGGTTTCAAGTACGTTTCACGCCATCTTTCGGCAAGACAGGACTAATCTGGGTAATGTATATCCTTCTGGGGCCATCTCTACTCTATCAGTTGCATCGCCCATATTATCATTTTTCATTATGGGTTTAATTAAAACAATACTACAAAAATATTTACCCTAGGTTTTGGATATATACTCAGTGTGAACGCGTAAATACGGATAAATATCTATATTTATTTTTCTCAGTATTTATCCTTCAAGCATTTATCCGACTGCCCATCTCTAATCCAATCCCTTTTGCGCATTACGGACTGATTGAGAGTATAAAAATAAAATTGACATATTTTTATAACATATGTCATAGTTGGCCATTCACAGTCAAACATTTAACGCGAAAGTTACACAACTACTCGTAACAAAAGATAAACAATGTGTAACTTACTCAGAGTTTATTTTAATGACTTAAAATGTGTTTGATGTGTGCAAAAGAAAGAGAAAAGGGAAAGTAGAGAGTACCTACAAGCATTTCCGTTTATTTGTAATTAAACGAAAGAATGAAAAAGGTGTTATATTTTTCAGTAGTAAAAGCTTTTAGTGGTACCTCTATGAAAGAGTTTTTTCTTAATGTAGACTCTCGGTTTTAACCCATTTTTCACTAGGCGAATATTAAAAATTCTTCGTTCATATGAGATTATGAGATAAAGCCAATGTCGTAGTTAAAGTCTGCTGTGAAAACAGTCAATCGTCAATAGCTGGATGGAGTTAAACTGTCACTTTTTCTATCAAAATGATAGTTTAAGTACTCTTTCACTTCACGGACTGCCTCTGTCGGACCTCAGTTCCATCTTAGTTACATCTTTCGTTACCTAGAGTCATCATTTCTTTATAGAATTATAATAATATATTTTTTAGTAGCTGAGCCGGCAAACGTTGATTCAACCCGAATTGAATTACCAATATGCATTATTAAAATTGTTTCACTGCTATAATTATGTATGTATTGTACATATAAAACTTTCTCAAGAATCATTGTATCTGATTATAACTCTTTCCCGGACAGTAAACGCCTATAGGCGTCATAACAATAAAACATCTATTGTGTCTATTTTACTGTCCGCCAATGTGTTAAAAACCGCATCAAAATATTTTTTTAAATAAGGATACATAGGGACACACAGCAGGAGGCGACACTTTATATATATACACTCACGGCGATAATATATATACATATATATGTATCCTATTCAGTGGACATTATTGACAAGACTTGAAGACAGTGATTTTTCCCTTATAAAACTACGGGAAACGTTCTTCCCCGTCACTTTATTGGCAACAAAGGGAACAATAGCAGGCTTTTAACTTCTATTTTAACATTGGGAATTTCGTTGATGTCGAAATAAAAAAAAAATCTGTCTTTAGAAAACCTTCACACCAAAAAGTGTATGGTTTTAGGCCCTTATTCGTTATATCATAATTGCTATTATGTACTTATTTGAATAACAAAGCTTAATTCATAAATTATGTAATCTTCGTTATTGTCGCATACAATTTTGTTGTTTCATTTTAATAGATTTTGTATTAAATTTAAGAAAGTGAGTTTATCACATGCTCGTATCTTCCCGGTTCTTCTGTCTCACAAAAGAAATCATTTCGAACCGTGAAGATATATTATCTACTTGTAAGCTATTGAATTAAATCAAACGTAACTTTCCGAAAATCTATTGTTATTAATAATTATGTTAATTATACTTAATTCGGTAAAGACACCTACAATACTTGCAAGATGACGATCATGAAGACATTGTTAAATTTTGGTACCTACCTACTGCCTATATATTATTTTAACTATATCTGTACAGATTGTTTGTTTGGATTGAATAGGCTCCAAAAGTACTGGACCGATTTGAAAAATACTTTCACTGTTGAGAAGCTACTCTATCCCGATGAGCGTAGGCTATATTTTATCAGAAAATTCTCAAGGGATAGAAAAACTAACGTGGGTAACACCACGTGGTACAGGCAGCTACAATAAGGGCCTTACCAATAATGGCGGAATTGCTATTTAGAAGATACACAAAGCTCAACTTAACTTGTCAGTTGTATGTCAAATACGGAATAACCAGTTCAAGTAGACCTGTAATAACAGTTGTGTAAGTAAAAAGGCGTTTATTGGTAAGGGGGTAAAAAATAAATTAAAATAATATTATGAACAATTCTATAACAATACTTGTACTTATTGATATACCTGAAAGACAAAGACGTAATTACTTGTAACTGCAAATCAATCAAATAAAAATGTATGTATTTCATAATTATACGTGCTATTTCATACAAATGTACAGTGACATAACACAAAACTTGATGAAAGTCATATACGAGTATGACTTTAAAAACAAAAGTAAACGACCACAAAGCAAATACCTTACCGATAGCCGCCGAACACCAGACAACGTAACGAAACCTCATCTTCTGTCACGTTTTGTTCAATACGCTTGGTTCATCGTGGGCATTTGCTTAGCATGTCCTTCTTTCCACTCAACCTTAGGAATAAAAGGCGTGAAGAGCATATTTTTAATAATGTTTCTATTACGTTTTCTTACTCTAGAGAAATGTACGGGACAAAATGAGGAGTACACGAATTGTACTGAGACGGCTTGTCGTCCGATCACGTGCAACGATGTGGGCAACAGCAACCTAACCAACTGTCAAGACAATCCTTCCAAGTGTACTCCAGCTTGTATCTGCAAAGATGGATATGCCAGAAACAAGAACGGTTCCTGCATACAGGTCAAGAACTGCCGTGAGTACACAATAGACTTTGGAAATAATGTATTAACTTTGTTAAGAAAATGTTTCTATGAAATGCCATAATTTCTAAGCTGCTCGCCGACGTAATAGAATCGGTGATGGATTTTCGTGGAACCTTGTTTATTTGATGATACTTTTTTTTGTTGGCAAGGTGATACAAACTACAACTCAAAGACGCACGTGTGACTTTACTTACATACATAAATAAACTCCGAACCTAACGGGGTAGAGAGATTCTTTAAAGACATGCCCCTTAGGCCAGTTTGTTGAAATTTTATTGTTTAAGTTTTGTGATATCGGCCAGACGGGACGTATGCTACTAACACATAATTTTAAAGAAAAAAATACTGACTCTATCAAGTACTTGTCACCTTTATGATTTTTAAAGTTGCCATCGACTTATCTGGTCTGCCACCATCAAACCATGGTTTTCTTATCATGGGACCAAAATCTGTTCCTAAATGACGAAGTTATCCGCGAACGAACATAAAAAAACAAGCATATACTATGTCCACAAAAACCACCTCTCCATAAAATGGCAATCAGCTGATGGATAAGTTTGTATGAAAAGGTGAAATCATTTTTTTTTTTCGTTTTTGACATAGGGTTTCTAGAGGAAAGTTTGGTGTTACTGTTTGAGTAACATTCTCGAGTTTAGCCAACGGTTTGGATTTACCGTTGTATTAAGAAACCTCCTTTTTCGAAGACTTTAAAAAAAACTTCACAATTACAGCATCTTGCGGAGGTGATCCCAACGCTGTGTCGGGCTGCGGCAATCACTGCGAAGACAACTGCAGCAACTTGGGGAAGAAGCCCGGCTCCTTCGCGTGCGCTGCGTTCTGCATTATTAACAGTTGTGACTGTCGGCAAGGATATTACTATAACGACGATACGAAAAAATGCGTGAAGCCCTCCCAGTGCCCTGCCAGTTAGTGGTTTTTTTTTTAAACACGATTAACAATCGTTGACCACCATCCTGCCTGATGGTAAGCAGCGATGTGATCTACGATGGAGCACACTTGTTCATTAGTAAGTAGGCGTGCAAGTGGCGGGTGAATAGGTACCTGTTGAACAAGTGTGCTCCATCGTAGACCACATCGCTGCTTAACATCAGGCAGGATGGTGGTCAAACGCTTGTTCATAGCGATAAAAAGAGCATTTATAATAATGTTCCTATTACGTTTTCTTACTCTAGAGAAATGTACGGGACAAAACGAGGAGTACACGAATTGTACTGAGACGGCTTGTCGTCCGATCACGTGCAACGATGTGGGCAACAGCAACCTAACCAACTGTCAAGACAATCCTTCCAAGTGTACTCCAGCTTGTATCTGCAAAGACGGATATGCCAGAAACAAGAACGGTTCCTGCATAGAGGTCAAGAACTGTCGTAAGTGCATAATATACTTTTGAGATAATGTATTAACTTTGTTAAGAAAATGTTTCTATGAAATGTCATCATTGTTAGGCTGCTCGCCGACGTAAGAGTTCGATCGGTAATCGATTTTTATGGAACTATGTATCTTGTTTGATTTGATGATTCTTTTTTTGTTGGGTAGATGATACAACTACAACTCAACGACGTACGTGCGACTTACATACATGAAAACTCTCGTACCTAATGGGGCAGGGAGATTCTTCAAAGACATGCATGCCCCTTAGGTCAATTCGTTGAAATTTTATTACAATAAAATTTGTTACAATGTGTAACTGAAAGATTTTGGTGCGACGTCATATGCTACTAACGTATGATTTATGTGGTCTGATTTCACTTCGATTTATCTGGTCTGCCATTATCAAACTTAAAAAATCGATTCATAAACGACGAGCAAACAAAAAAAAACAAGCATATACAGTCTAATTGATAAACCATATTTTTTGAAGACTCTTAAAAATAGTTCACAATTACAGCATCATGCGGCGGTGATCCCAACGCTGTGTCGGGCTGCGGCAATCACTGCGAAGACAACTGCAGCAACTTGGGGAAGAAGCCCGGCTCCTTCGCGTGCGCTGCGTACTGCATTATTAACAGTTGTGACTGCCGGCAGGGATATTACTATAACGACGATACGAAAAAATGCGTGAAGCCTTCCCAGTGTCCTGCCAGTTAGTGAAAATTTATACTACAAGTTAAAAAAATCTTAAATGTTATTTTGTATAGATTTGATAAGTGAGCTGATGCATAATAGGCTATCCTGCTCCATCGCTGCTTAACACATGGCATGATGGTAGTCAAACGCTTGCTTTTCGACCTTTGTAACCTCGGCTTCAAAAGCCTGCAACACCATCGCAAGATTTCAAAATGTAAAACTAACAATGGTAAGATTGCAAATGGCGACCTTATCGCTCAGAGCGATTTCTTCCAGGTAACCTAATTCATATAACTTATAACGGAACTTATATATATATATATACAAAGAAAATATTATTTTCCAGCATCGTGCAATGGTGATCCCAACGCAGTGCCAGGGTGTGGAAACCACTGTCAAGACAACTGCAGCAACTACGGTGTAGACCCCAGCACGTACGGTTGCGCCGCCTACTGCGTGGAAGGCGGCTGCGATTGCAAGAAGGGCTTCTACTACAACAATAAAACGAAATTGTGCGGAACCCCGTCGCAATGTCCAAAGTGCTGAAAGAATGGCAGTAGTGTATTATGTCATTCGTTTCGCAAAATACCGTTTACTTGTATTTGACAGATATTTTGTATTTTTTTTGTATTGGATTTTAAGTGGACTAATTAAATAACGTACGTTTTCTTTATTGAAATAATTTTAATGAAAAACGAACCGACTTCAACGAGTACTAGACACGCGGCCTTACAATTTTTTTAAGAACCCTTGATGTTTTTGGTCTGCCGTGATGAATCCCTGACTTCTTTATCATGAGACCACCTTTGAAATATCTTCTTTACAACAAATAAATAATCAGCAAAATCTTTGCATAAACGACGAAGTTATCGGCGAGCAAACATAAAAAGTGAACAAGTATGGGCTGATGTTGATGGTGATGAAACATAAAAAAGCATATACGGTCGATTTAAGATAGAAAAAAAATTTGAAGTCGCTTAATAACACCCAAGACAGTTTGAACAGTTTAGGTACCTAAAGATATCAACAACACAATGTCTTTAATTAACCGAAGAGAATTTATTATCACTTCATGCCTATTGTGAGAGCGAGCGAGTTTCATCACGATGTTGTCCTTCACCGTACGAGCGTTGCGTTGCTCTGAAAAAGAGTCCCATTGGTACGCGTTCAGTAGCCAGATTCATTCAGACCTCCGACCGATTGCATGTCAAGTATCCGATGAACTGGACCACAGACGCTATTTTAATTTATTTTCCCACATTTAAATTCCGGAACCCGTGAACATTGGCCTCGATACACTATCTCCTTTCATAATACTATGAGTGATCTCCCTGTCTTTGGGCCGTGTAAATTGCCGGCAACCCCTCAAGCCTTATCTGAAGGGACCGCCCTTTGTGTAGGATTTCGCATATAAATTTGCCAATGATTGATTGATATTGTACCAGAGGAAGCCCCTTTCGTCGACCGGGGAAACTGTCGGGGACATGTCAAATTCTACTTTATTCTTAACGGTAAAGTAGAACTTATTTTTAAGGAACTTCAAAAAAGGAGTTTTTCACAATTTGACCGTACATATATGTTTTTTTTAGTTAGGTCGCTTAGTAATGCGCAGCTTTCGGATTGCGTAGTTTTCGACTTCAGAGTTGTAAGCGAATGCGTAAGGAAAATCTGTATTTAGACGCACAAAAATCTTATCGTTACTTTTCACGCAATGTTTTCTAAAAAAAACAATCCGTCAAAGATAGTTGAAAACGAAAGAGACGCAACAACTTTACTCTATGATCGTTCGTTCTCGGACTCGTTCTATTGTTGATATTTTTTTAAAGAAGACTCCCCATTACTTCCTTAGCACTTTTTTGTGGACACTAATTTTAAGACATCATCATCATCATCAGCCCAAATTTGAGACAATAGAAGTTTTATTGTTATAACACGTTAAAAGGCATGTGTGTCTCCGAACAAGATAGCAGATTTTAATACCTACTTAGTTATTTTCATGGACATATTGTCTCTACCTTTAAATAATACCTAAAACGATATTACCACAAAATATACCAAAACATTTCACAAAATTTTTCATCGTGTCAAAATATTTCAGAACACAAATAATGTGGTAGTTTTATAAATAATGGCTGGCAGCTTGTTGCGTTATCTACTGTAGAGAACCCTTGTTATGTGATTGATGGGAATAGTTTTACTGGAGCACATTTTTCAAGATGTGTGGATCATTTTACGCTGATGCATTCGCAATGTTGCTCATTTATTTGTTTGGGTTGGTCTTTTGTTTTAACTGAGTTAAAATGACAAAAGAGCAACCTTTCTGCGAATAATGATTGTAAATGATAGGGTATTTTTGTTTTATTTGTTTTCCATGTAGATTCATATACAGGATGACTCATTCAAATTGGCATTCATACATTTAAAAATACCCTGTACTCAGCTCGGGAATCGAACTGTGTTGTTTTTAAAAAAATGCTGACTCTATTTCTATTTATAGATCGATTCCAAAGGTCTTAAGAAGTAAATGTTTCTATGGGACTTTATGTTTAAAATGAATACAATGCATTGTTTTCACATACTTTCATTTATTTTAGTAGGTGTTGGCAGTGACCACTTTTTTAATACAATATTAGGACTTTTATTTCAGTAAAAGAATGCAGTTTTTCTTGTTATTAAAATGACACATGACTCCTAAAAACAGAACTTCTTATGTCTTATCTATAGTTTCAGACTTTCCCATACTGACCGATTTGAATGAGCTACCCTGTATATAGCATCCGCTGGACTTATAGCAGAAGCAGTGAATTTTGTTTACTTTTACACTTAGTTTTTTTACTCTATACTTGATGCGATAACTTTGTCATAAATACTACATACAGTTCACGCCTGTCTCCCAGAGGGGTAGGCAAAGACTACAGATCTCCATTTGTCACGATCCTGATCATACCCCTTTCGCTTCATCTACATTCATACACCTTTTCATACATGACCTCCGGTTTCGAGTACTTTTCACGCCACCTTCGGTCAGACTGTAAAACAAACTGTAAAACTGTATAATAAAATTAATTCTTCAAGTGTTTTATTCTCTTTTTAATATTTTTTTTAAAATAAAGTAGTTTATTCATTACATAATAAGTTTATACTTCAATGTGGATAAATCTGTTCATAATATTTTAGCAAATCACCTGAACAATTTTGTATTTTATAATAAATACATTTCAATAACCAACCCTACTTTAACCAGTGCTCCCTTTCCACTCAAGGATTATGGGTGAATGCTTTTTGTTTTGTGTTAAATGAAAAACTGCGATTGAATGCAGATACCCTCCCGTCTTACCGGGCTTTCCCCTTTTTGATAAACGAGCGTTCAATAAACTGAAACGATCCATTCATTGGCAGGTTCACAGCTTATGGATGATTCCATTTTGAAAAGTGAAATTTCAAAATACGTTGATTTATGATATCCACTGGATAACACAAGTTTATTAAGTTACACCGTAAACAATACCTCTGTATGTTACTTAAAATAATTGCAATGAAAAAGAGTCACGAAAAACTAAGATGTCGAAGGGAATGGTAGGAGGCCTTTGTCTAGCAGTGGGATACAAAAGACGTTACATAAAAAAAGATTTAGTTTCTATCGTCGTCCTTAAGCAACAACACTCATGGTATCTCATTCTTACATTTATCTTCAAAAGAACAAAAAATAAGTTTACCAAAAACCACCAAGGTCTTCCATTTCTATAGCTGGCCTCTTCCATTGCTATATCCATTTATATAACAATATAGGTATTGTTTTCAAAAGCAACACCTGATTTTTATTGCTGGATACTATATATTTTTCACCATTTAGATCAACTAATTTTCATCCTCTTCTCCACGCAGTTTCGATTCACCGCTGGTACTAAGTCTGCGTTCACCTATATGAAAATAAAATAATGAATACTCTTCACGCCTTTTAAATCACGTTCAAATATATGTGCACGGTAATGCATCAGGTCATGTTCTAGGAGAACTCTAGGAGAGCTTTAATAAAGGATCTAACTACACTGTTTCAGGTCAAAAAACTCTTCCGAATGAAAACAGCGGCGGCTGCGATACAGAGAGAACAATAATTATTCTAAAATTGTCAAACCGCTAAGAAGTTTTATAACTTTTCCTCATTTTCTTTCTTTGCATTTTTCAAACTAAGAAAAATGAGTTCTCGAAATAGAGGATTTAAGAAATTTCCATTAACGCTTTAGAGAATGGACAATTTTCCTAGCGGCCTTTATTTAGCTATTTCTACTAGATGGCTTGAAGTTGTATTTGTACTGTGTTTGTAGTCACTTGTGTCAGAGATTTCAGGCAGTGAGCATGGGATCTAAGTAATGTATATATATATATATATAGTTTTTACTGATATCTACTATAAAGTAGTCCATCTTAATTTGTTTCTGCAAGTAACAAGCGACCGCCTGCTTTGTTCCGCGTAGTTTTGTAGAAATAGTTTAAAGTTAATAATCCATATTCAATGTAACTAACATGTTACTGTGTAAATATTAGTCATCAGAAGAGATGTTTGAAAAGCAACGAATGTATCAAAATTTATCACGCAAGCAAAAGAGCGTGATACATTTTGTTACTTGAAATCCTTTTTTTAAATCAATGGGGAATTTTCAAGTCCCTTGTTTCTCTTAGTTATGACAGATGGCGCTAGATGTATTATGGGGGGTAAATGTCAACGAAATGACTAACGTCAAGTCTAAAATATCTAAAGTCAGTATTGAAGGTAACAGTTGTTTATATTTACTGTTTGTTTACATGTTATAAAGTATATATATATTTATATATATAAATAACTTACCCAAATAATAAACAACGCACTGAAATATATCTGACAGAAGTCGCCCTGGACAACTACTAGCGACATCTAAATAAGATTTTTAGAGGTAGGAAATTCCCCATTCTTAACGTCTAACAATACTAGGATTTGAATAGTGATAACTGTAAACATTTATTCTTATAGTTTTAGTCCCTGCTGCAGGCCCCACCCTTTATATTAATGCAAATTATATTGCGTTATGTATGGGCTCGTTAATTATGTCGGCGTGTATGAAATAAGCTAATTTAGGCAGTTGCAGCTAATTGATACGTGTGGCGGTGAATTAATTTACTTGTTGAGAAATTTAACAAATTGGCGTCGTTTTCAAGGTTCAAAATAATACGTACATGCTTTCCGATATACCTAGATGGATTATTCATTTGAACAAACGCTGAGTGTAAAATTTACATCGGTGAGTATAGGAAAGAACGAAACCGTATGAGATACGAATATCTTTCTTTTCAGCATCCAATTTAATTCTATGTGCTTGAATTAAATTGGATCCTGGATGAAAAAAACAAATATATATTTAAAAAAAACCGAGTTGAATTTTATATTGAAAAGACGGCGAAAATTTTAAACTCCTACTACCTACATTTAAAAGGCGTGAAGTGTATTTATTTAAGACATCAAGTCACTACATGACATCATGGATCTAAATAGAAAGTATTAATCTTTTTTTAAAGTACCAGATTCTATTCGCGATCTGGGTGTTTTATTTAATCGATGACGTGGTTCTTAAGAAATACTAAGTTATATGCAACTTAAAGTTTCGGACTCTCCTCGTTCAAAATGTTATATCCTGTATCATGTCATATTCATACGTAAAGTCTTGATGTCAATATTAGGGTGTATAAATATTTGGATAAGTAGATAAATAATGAACCCACCGATGTAATTGCAATTAAATGCTGGACAATTTCCGAGTTATTATTAACATTATTGCGATATCATCATGATTACCTCGAAAACTGTAGGTACATATAAAATATACCATGTATTTAAAATGGTGTCCAACATATTATCTGGAAAAAAAAATATTTCTTAAACAGACACCATAATCTCAAGTTAACAATAACCTTAGACGTATTAATGAGTAACTCTCAAGATCTTGACTTGACAACTGTTCTATACAATAACTGCACCTTGAGCGAGAGGACAGGTCATCTATTAATACAGGTCTTACAATTCCGCTTATATCCAAAAGCAACGCTTTTAGACAAATCAATAGGTACAGTTCTACAATCTTTTGGAGCGTGACTATACAGTTTGGCACTCAATTCCAATCAAATCACGATTCCAAGCCAATCGTGCCTTGTTTTGATGGATGATGCTCCATATTATCACAATACAAGCAGTAATAAAGCACCCAAATGAAATCAAGAAAGTGACAAACACAGAAATGTCTAGGAACCACATTTTATTCGGCACCAACGCGTCAAAAGACACTTGTACTGTAATTCGCGCTCTGTAAAACACCAAACTTTTTTGAAAACATTTTCTTTTCAGCCAGTATTTCCAAGAAGGCATAGGCTTCATCCTCTCTGTGCCGTTATCGTGCGGCTGTTGTATTGATTGATGAGCGGAGGCTTCAATCCGACGGTAATCTACCTCGTGCCTTGTCGACGTCAACCTTGACCGAACAGCTACTGTAGAGTGTGACTCAAGTCACTGTTATGTGTGTTCTTTGTAACATATTTGTTATGGCTTTTTGCTTTTACGTGGACATGATAATGCAAAGGATTGTGTTCACTCTATTGCACAGTTAATTTTGTTATGTCAACACCAAAGACCAATGAAACCCACTTATCCAGTGTAACGTCAGGGTGCTTTTATTTATTTCCCGACTGATTGTTTCATTTATGGATTACTGGCCAGTAGGTATTTGATTTGACATATGATTATACAGAAAAAAAAACGAGTCGCTGACGGAACAATTTTGGAGTTGGAAGTACGCAGATGCACTTGATAAGCAAATGCTTATAAAATTGTAAATCGGAATCCGGGATTTTCAACTTTTATTAGCCATTTACGTTTAGTATGTATCGAATAAGAATAATCAAGTAGTTAGGTAATCGGATCAAATGTCAATTTTTCCGAAACAGAATCTATTCAGAGCTCCGGTATAAAATCTCGTCAGGTACAGGTGCGTATATTTTTTGTTTTTATGTATTTTTTTAACAAAAGTAGTTGCGTTTTTGCCTTTTATTTTTCATTGTATACCACAAAAGTGGTCCCACATAAAACTGTAAAAACATTATTTTCAGTTTTCTCGGCGTATTTATTTTTTATTCTACAGTCACAGTCCTACCTGTCAATAGACAATGCCCTTTATGTTATAAGAACAAAACTTCACCAGCCAACTTTTTTCCTTTTACTCTTAACGGCTATGACAATAATCTTGACACCATCAAATACGTCAATGCTCTACGTAAGTAAAATAATCATCTGCGGTGCCTGAGTATAATTATACAAATCTATAGTTTCACTCGACATTGTGCATGTGAACCTCCAGTACTATCTGTGACAAGCCCATTGTATTGTCTTCAGCCTACCAAGATGAGCTAACTTAATCTGGGCTTTTACTTGTAAATAGGATAAATGTAAGGTGGCTCAGTGATAAAATGCATTATACAGAGATTTTCCATGATATACCTACGTACATGCTGTCGCATCACGCGATCGTCTCTTATCTTTCAACTATACAATAGTTTCTGTTATGGGTTCACGAAAGTATCGTAGTAAAAGAGTTTTTAACGCAGTATTGTATGGAATATAATATTGTTATTACAGTACTTTTTGTTAATGATCATTTGTAAGATGTTTATTTATTACTTAGATACAAAAATCCCATTTCATAAATACTTTCTGAAAAAAATCCCTCATCCTTAAATCAAGCTTCTCAACGACATACTTTTTTTACCATAATCCGTAAACCCCCTAAAAGTAACATAAGTTAAAATTTAAAATTGCACAGCATGCAACAATTTTGTAAAAGTATAAAATACATCTCATAGAGCATTTTCGACCCTACACGTTCTAACTGTAACCTTAATCTGGTGGAAAATTCTCCGGCGCCGTACAACTGATACAAAGTCAAACAAAAGAGGTAAGTTTCAAAACCAAGCCGCAACGAGAGAAAACCGCCCGTCCTTCTCAAACCGCAGAACGTTGTAAACAATCTAACATAATTTACCCATTCCACTTTTCCCGTACGTACCCTATCTAATTACCAAAGAAAAAGGCCAAATGCCGGAGACGCGAACCTTTTTCAAGTCAACAACAAGATATCAAGTGACAATCGTGCTCTATTGTAGAACATATATAATATAATATAGGTACTTAACACCAGGCAGGATGGTGGTCAGACGTTTGCAAGAATGAGTTCTCAAAAAAAAAATCAATCTGTCAAATATGTAAGTAGGAAAGCAAAAAGATGCAACTCCTTTTTTCTATGGGCGTCTTCGGAATCACTCTTTTGTGTTTTTTTTAAACCTTAATACAACATGACTAAGATTTTCTCTTGGATTTTCTTTTCTAATGCCATGAATCCAACTACTTGGTTTCGCTAAATGAATATCAGTGTAAGAAAATTTTGACCTAATACAATAACCGTAGAATAAGCCTACATAGCATTCGCTGTTATATATTGTTTCTAGAAACTTGGTATAATCCCCCTGTAGTGAAGCTATTCCTTTACGTTCAAAGTTAATTTAGACTAAGTGGAAATATGTTTCCCTTTGTTGTATTAAGGGTTAAAAGAAAACTCTTCTTTAAACGACAAGATAAGGTGAATCAGGGAGGTTTGTACCTATTTGGATAAGTAGTCACCTGCCTCCCGGATAGCTGTAATGGTCCGTACACAGCCAGTGAACTGTAGCGATAAGCTAATGTTTTATACACCTAGGTTATTCATACAAATTGGTGCATTAAGTACATGTGTAAATGTTGAAGTTTTGATGGAAACGGATTTTTTTATTTGACTATTATCACCAGGCTTTAAAAGTTAATTTTCAAAAAGTCAAGCTAGAATTGACTCGGGAAACATGAACATAAATTCTGGAGATAGTTTTATATGATCTTAAATAAACAGATAAATAAATAAAGCTTGAATTTCAACGTTTCCCAAGGACATTGTGCCCACGCACAGTAGTCTGTGCTATATAGCCTCACCATGTCTTTGGTGCTCTCTTCAGCTCGTCGGAGTCACACAAAGGACTAGCATTTGGGTTAATGAGTTCCAGCTGAAACGCCATCGTCGTTTCTACTGTAAACGATATTGCCTGATGTTCACAATGAAAAATTGCAGGCGACTTTGAATCTTAAGGACAATTGTTTAGATGCGTCCCGTCCTTAATTCCATATATAATTAGTAAAGACTATAAATAGAGTTTTGATGGTTCCCTCGTGAATAGCTTTTTTGCTTGTTAGCGTCACCTCCAACTGAGAGGTGTTGAGAGTTTCAACAACAAAAAAAGCGCAAGGTTTTTGTCGAGATCTCAAGGTTCCAGCCTCTACCTCCTTTGATTTGACTGATGACGGGTTTTAGAACAAATTTTCGCTTGAAATTGAAACAAAATGCTCTGAGCAATCTCGAACACCACTAAACGGAACAACTTGGGGCACGTGTAGGTAATTAATAATGTTTCCGTCAGAAATTCGCAACATACACATTGTGTCAAATTAATTTAACTTGCATTGTTTACGTGAAGAGTTATAAAGTAAGATTGATTGTGCTTGTTTAACTCTAATTTTCTCATTGTTGATTTTAGGGTTTAATCTAAATATACGTACGGGATAATACTTTACTGACACACATTATCGTTATTGTGCGTTTTAATCCCAAAATGGGTAGTCGGAGGGACTTTGTAGGGGAAATCCTTTAGATATCTCCGTATTTTTTTATTTACACGAGAAGCCAATTTTAATACAAAGGCAACAATTATCTAATAGCAATGAATGGAATGTAGGTAGGAACGGAGTGGAATGTAGAACGTGTATTTTGCATGTAAAGTTTCTAATTGTACTTTGAAGCAATTTTTTTCTCAATCGCTTATGAAATGTTGTTTCGCGTTGCCAATTATTGTATACGCGCCAAAAAGGTTTGTTAAGGCTAGTTTTACCTTCCAGTCCAGTTAAAGATTGTAAGCATCGATATCGAAATATTACTTTGAACTCTTTTCGAGTTGTGTGAAAAAGCATTTAAGTAGGGTACATTTTTTATTGATAGTCGATTTGAAGGTTATATTATTACAAAATCAGCCAGAATAATGCATGTATCAAAAACGCTAGTTTAGTAATAGATAATGTAGACCTTGGACCTAGATGTTTTAATGTAGTAAAAAAATCTTGTAAATAGACGTAAATAAATAGTGACGGAACTATAAGGTATTTTTATCTTTTGCCGCACTATGTCGAGGAAAAAAGCAATAATAATTGACCGTGACCACTATTTACTAATATTCAAGTTATATTTGCAAACAGTACTAGTTCCTCATTCACGAACAAGCTGTGTAAATAAATTTATTTATAGGGTATTTATTTATATATACCTATTTATAACGAGAGAACTTAAATAGGGAAATATTTTATTAACAGTGCACATCCAATTTTGAAAACTGTGATATATTTGCCTTTGCTTGGATTGTATTTAACATAAGTATGCTGTCATCGGTTGCCATCAATCCGTCAATCATGGGGCTAGACGCCGAGGTGCAAGGGTGCAGCGGAAGATTTGAATAGCTGTGTTTTATTTAATTTACAATTGAAAAACTAAGACTTCGATGGAACAGCTTAAAAAGGAAAACTACAAGAGATTACAACGAAGTATTATTCCCGAATGAAACATGGTAGGTCCCCAGTAGACCAAATTACTCTGTTGACTGACTGACATAGCACCTTGGGCGCACCCAACACCAGCGACAACCGAAGGTAATGAGAGGGGATTTTGGTCAGTAGAAGTCTGGCACTACCCCGTTGCCGTCCCCACAGCGGCGGGGTGTTCATGAGAATTTATTTATTTTCAAACCTTACAATTAACATTATAGAGTGTACTAAAGCTCTTGCGTATGTGACTAAATAAATTACTTATAATGTAAAATGATGATTAAAAACAATAAAACAGAAAATCAGATAACAAATAACAATTGTTTCAAAATTATAAGAATTTGAATTTGAGTTATATTAAAATAATAATAATAATTCATAAAATAAAATACAACACAATAAATTTATATGCAATTTTCTTCTCCGTATATTAAAACAGGAATGTTTATCTCTTTAACAGAAGAAAAAGAAACGTCGCATAGATACGTACTGTATATATAAAAAAGAAATCCTGAATTTCTTCCGGGATCATGAATAATTGAAAGATTAGTCAGCCCTCAGATTTAAATAAAGTACCGGCAGGAAATTTTCAAATTCATTATTCGAAATCACGGTCTTAGTGAATTCTAAAGTGTATGCTTTTTTATAATGATGTAATTCTAAGAAGATTAAGACAAGACGCATGAACGTTTTCATTGGCCAGCGACCTTCAACTTAACTATGATTTGTCTGCTGCAGTCAAAAAAACCACAAGGCTATATCAGCCACTACCAACATCACTTCCCTTCCTGTTGTGGCTGTTGATTGGATGTATTTTACGACAAACCGATTGATGTAGAACGCATCATGTCTGCAGAGGTTCTAAGACAGTCTTTCCCGAAATGGACAATGAAAATTCTTTGTTAATACACACATCAAGTGTCTAGGGATCAAGAACATTTTTAGCTCAAAAAAGAAATAATTTAATTAAATCAAATCGAATCTTCTGGATTGGTCTCCAGCCTAATTCCCCGTGCCTGTATGTATGACTTATCACCACATTTTGAATAAATTATGAATCTTCTAAAATGTACTTGTTCCCTAGACACTTTAGATGTGTGTATATATTTAATTTAGATTTGTAACGGTTTAAGCAACAAACATTTAACATTTATTTATTTCCATAGTGGACAGTGAACAATTTAGGTTTGGGAATTTTATCTCCATTACTATATTGAAAATAGTTTTAAAGGGCCTATCGATTCTATGAGCTCAAAACATTTCCGTGTTATTTTTTGCTTCTTAAATTCGTAGCGCAACCTATTAATGAATATAATATATCCCGGGACATTTCACAGTCGGTCACCTAGCCCCAAAATAGGATACTATAGGTGCCTGATATAATTACATCATTATTAGCCCCCTGATGTCCACTGCTGGACGAGGGCTTGATAATTGATTTCCGTAATCATTTGGAAATGCCAATAATCGCCACGCTTGGCAAGCGGGTTGCCGATCGCAGTGGTGTTGTGGTTTAACTCACAGAGAGCGCTGCTGCCCGTCCTCTGGAGAGTTCCCTCGGCTCTTACGACCCCCACGACGGTTAAAGTTGGGTTGGGGTGGTGACACATGTATTCTATTCGCCGTCACCACTCGGCTATGAACATCATCATCAGCCCATATTTGTCCACAGCTAGACATAGGCCTCTCCAATTGCCTCTCCTCTCGGCTATATAATTAAATAAATACTTTTAACACGTTCTTAGACACTAAAATTAAATTAGACAATAGAAGCCTTATTTTTGTGACATCGATGTGTCCGCGAACGTGTTAAATACATGCATAGATAAAACACCCAGACACAAACAACAAATGCCTCAGCTCATCAATAAAGCATTGTATCGGTGACGGGAATCGAATCTACCAATAGAGATTTCTTAATCGTTCACCTGACATTATATACCTTATTCCGTAGTAAATAAGATAAAGTTTAGATTATTTAACATATGGTCACCAAATAGATGCGACAAATCCATTGTATTGTTTGACAAACAATATGATTGCGTAATAAGTTTATTTTATTATTTGACTTCGGACAAAGGGTTTACAGTTGTTTTGTTTGTGTATATTGTTTGTTGTTTGTAAGCCTACGGCGGATATATTGAGTAGATACATTAACATCGTCAAAGTAAATATCTATTTGCGAGCTCAAAATATTAGTATATAATAGTTAATAATATCAAAATACTAGTGGACCCAACAGACATGGTCCTTAACTATCAATGTGAATTTAAAATTAGTATAACCTCCAGGGTGGCCTGTAACCAGCAGTGGGTGTCATTTTTTTCTCTGATGTCAAGAACCTTCTGCTGTCATTAATAAGCACAACAAAAAAAGGAATTAGCGAAATTGGTACAACCGTTCCGGATTTATGCGCTTACCAACACATTTTGCGATTCATTTATATATATATATATATAAGAAAATAAACTGACTCACTGATTGACTAAGTGACAATCAACGTACAGCCCAAACGGCTGAACGTAGGAACGTCAAATTTGGCAAGGACGGAATTCCCGAAATACCTACAGGAACGGGATTTCTAATGTAGGCAAAACAATATTTGCCTGATCAGTTGGTCTTAAATAGGAATATAGGCTGATGTTGTCCAAAAGATTTGCATCAAATATCAAATGTCGGGATGTGCAATGACTTCGGAGTCCGTGTTTCCAGGTCACGGGTAGGCAGGTACCTAATGAAGAAGTATGCTCCATCGCAGACCACTTCACTGCTTAACATCAGGCAGGATGCTTCAAACGCTTATTCATAGTGTTTAAAAATATCATGTACTAGCTGAACCGGGAAACGTTGTTTTGCCAATACACATTATTAATAGTGTTTCCCTGCTATTGTATGCATGTATGAACCTACCTTCCTATGTATTAAAGAAAACCGCAACAAAATCCGTCGCACAAAAATCTTTTAAAGATCTAAGCATACACAAACAGCTCCCGGCTATGTTTCATTGAGTATTAATACATAGTATAAAGAAATAAACGTGATATAACTTACACCAAAGTTATAACAGGTATACATAAACAGGTTATTCTGTATTTGACATAAAACTGTCGTTATACCGTTTTTATTGGTAACTGTTGTAACTCTAATTAATACATCTCTGGCTATGTAAGTATGTGTGTAATGCAGAACAAATATTTATAATTAAATATATATGGTAGAGCTGTAATATTCAAACACATACACACATCAAAAGAGTCTAGGGATCAAGAACATTTTTAGCTCAAAAAATCTAATTTATTTAAATCAATTCTAATATTCTGGATTGGTCTCCTACCTAATTCCCCATGCCTGTATGAATGACTTATCACCACATTTTGAATAAATTATGAATGAATTCAGTTTTTGTAAAATATATTCTTGATTGCAATCTTCTAAAATTTACTTCCTCCCTAGACACTTTTGATGTGTGTATTACAATTTTATTTATATTAGTTTTACTTACTATAAAAATTAGTTCTATGCACTTCTAAACTACGTACAACATAAATAAATATCTATCTGACACTAACAAAATCTATATTTTTATGTTAATAACAAAATCCAAACCACATCAAAACCAAATCACTTTGTTCTTAACCATATTTATTTAACTTTGTACAATTACAAAAAAAAAACAACCTTTAATTATGTATATTAGATAATATTTGAGTCATATGATTATTGATTATGAGATAACTTTTTGTCAGGTGTCACACAAATCCATATTTTAATGGCAATTAATGACCCTTAACCTTGACACACATTTCCGACCTTGACAAACCCAATTTAAGACTAAAATAGTCTGTGAATATATTTTCCTCACAGTACCTAAACAAAACAACTTATGAAGTGTTTACTTATTTACAACTTACTGAAATTACTTTGCAAAGCCCTAAGAAACAAGTCCTTAATCCTTAGAAAAGTAAAATGAGATCCTAATCCGTCGAGAAAGCGATGCAAAAAATAACGAATTTCAATGAAAAATCACAATAGCTTATGCGCTGTCTTCACTTACTTTTTTATTAGACCAAACAAGCGTTTTCCCTTACTTTTACCGGCGTTTTGTTATCTAACAATCAACAATAACAATTTGTTAGAAATCCGCAAACATACCTTATTGGCCAGTATGGAAAAAATCCTCAATAGTTGCACAAGAGATAAAAAGAAAAAAAATTAAAAACACAAAATGTCAGTGGTTCACTCGCGCGCGTTTTTTTTCGAATTACGAATATTACGGTGCGAAATGAGGCTGAGGTCCGAACACAGGTCCGCGTCGCCTGACCGACGCGAAGCGACTGCTCTACGTACGAGAGCCGACTGCTTTCTGCGACTCCGGCGTGGCACCCAACGGCGCGCCACCTGAGCTCGGCACAAGCCTGAAAACAATGAACAAGGTACCTTCAACAGATTAGACTCGTGTTGACAATTATTATTTTAGATAAAATGACAACAATGAACAAATGACGAATTCACACTTGACGACGGCGGCGCGGCGGCGGCACAATTAGCTTATCAGAAACCACAAATTGGATTCGACAAAATCGACTAACATTTCCAGGATAAAGTTTTAAACTACATACCTCAATGTTGTCGATTCAGGAATGTAGAGCAGCCTAATCCATGAACAAATCATTCGTGAGATGTTCTATAACAGAATAGGTCTATTTTTTACGGTTCTGTGTACGGTTTACATCGCATAAGCTAAGTACTAGATCTTACTAACAATGATCCTTAAAATTGTTACCCTAAACCCTATGCACCATTCATACTTAAAATAAATTACCTCAGACAAATCAACACAATTTTCCTCGGAATCACAGGAACATTTGAACAAAAACCTTATTTTCGTAGAACCAATAATTAAGGCTTCAGACATCATTGTTTTCGCAGAAACGTTGCCATGGTTTTGTTATTTAGATCTTTGGATTGTTTTATTTACTTTGATCTTAGAGGTTTCTTATTTTTTGTCCTGGTACAAGTTTGTTTGTTTTGATAGCCTTGGTCATGTCGTGAATCCAGTCGTAACCCCTAACTACATATTAATGAATTCGATAAGATCCGATGAGAATGCAATTTCATGATGCGTCAATGTACACACATCACAAGTGTCTAGGGATCAAGAACATTTTTAGCTCTAAAATAATCTAATTTATTTAAATCAAATCTAATCTTCTGGATTGGTCTCCTACCAAATTCCCCATGCCTGTATCAATGACTTATCACCACATTTTGAATAAATTATGAATGAATTCAGTTTTTGTAAAATATATTCTTGATTGCAATCTTCTAAAATGTACATGGTCCCAAGACATTTTAAATAAATAAATGAAAGACAAATTGCCTCATCTAAATCTTTTGTTCTTATTGGCGTAACCATAGTTAAATGATGAAAAGTAGGTACGTTCTTCTACGTATATATACCTACGCATTTTTTTGTGATTCAGAACTCTATTTGTATACTTTTAGAAAAAATCTCTGCATCACGGATTTAAAAACAAACTGACCGCTTTAGAGTAATGGGTGCCTTATTAAGCCTATTTTAGACCATTTTCTGTTACGTGTGGTATGTATGTACTTCTTTGTGAGTAATAATGGAAAGCAATTTAACTATCCGCCATGATTTCTATGTAAAATAGGATACCATTATTTTTTTTTCAAACATTGAACAAGCTTTTTGACCACCTTTTTGTTAAGCAGCGATGTCGTCTACGATGGAGCACACTTGTTCACCATTACATATAGTTTACGAGACGTAAGAAATTTCCACTTTACAATCAATGCATAATATAAAACAAAGTCGCCTGCCGCTAGTATGCTTAGATCTTCAAAACTACGCAACGGATTTTGACGCGGTTTTCTTTACTTGATAGAGCGATTCTTGATGTAGGTTCATATCTATTACATACACATAATAGCATAGAAACACTGTTTCAATTAAGTAAATTGACAAAACGTTGTTTTGTCGCGTCTGTATACTTTTGGAAATTTCTTGCTAGATGTAAGATAATGGATAATAGGCCTTTTAATTGTATAGCCGGCTGAGTTGTCACAATTATTATTGTTGTTGTTATTACACAGTGGTAGTGTCATCAAAAATAATACACCACTTCCTTGACCGACAGTACCTATATAAAAATGTTACCTAGTTATTAACTGCGGAATCTTGTATTATGTAAAAGAAAATGTTAAAAATCTATTGATCGACTTCAAAAAAAGGCGGTGTTCAATTCGACCGTATGCTTGTTTTTTAAATTTTGTGCGCGGATATGTTTATGTTTGGTTTTTTAAAGTTATACACTGAAATGGTGACAGCGAATACAATACATCTTGTGTGTCATAATATAGTTTGTAT